>JABASH010001440.1:0-26267 GCA_019776445.1 Tomocerus maximus | reverse complement strand
ATTTCCTTACTAGGTAATAATGGTAATAGTAATATATAATTACATTAGTAATCCTGCATATTATAAATAATTCTGTTGTCTACCACATAATTATTATGTTATATATTTCACTGCTGCAAATTAATTTCGTGTTGCTTTTGAAGACAAGTCATATAATACAAGTACTTACACGATAATTTACTATCAATTAGTCAGCATAGAATTATGTAATTAGTATTCAATATGCTAAATACATAGAATAGTAGTACTAACGATTTGTTAATGGTAGTGGTACTGGTTTGAATTGTAATTAATGATAATAAGTATACTTATGCACAGCACAGTAGCCAACCTAGCTCAGAATTTTGAACAGAATTCGCACTTAATACAGCCACCTAAATCAAAAATGAAAAAATTCCTAATACATACTATATGTTTGTGTATTGTAAGAATAGTCGAAATAGTTTAAGTTAAGTCAATACATATAGGTACAGTGTACAGTACAATATGTAACACATTTACGATACGACTGGCATTTCTGTTTTATATTAAGGATCAAAGTTTAGTTTGCTACTTAAATTGTGTGTAATCTTTAGTTCGCAATCTTTGTATGTAAACGTTTTTTTAAATGTATTTAATGTTTACTTGTCATAATGGTTTAGTTTAAATATAAGCGCAAAGATACCTCCTATACTATTTACATAATAAACATTTAGGTATTTATAATTTATGGGCACATTAGTACATAATTCTTAAGATTAGTAATTGCTATACACTAAGTTCATAGATTACTTTATAGCAGTAAGTAGTTTGTTGTATTTAATAATATTAATATGTATTACAATAATATGGGCACTGGAGAAGAGCCGTAGTCAGTTAGTTTTCCAATCTTTTCCATGAAGATGCAGAAAGTCGAGTCAAGTCACGATCATTACATTCAATGCTGAATAATAATCTTGTCATTAATAGTACATATTATTTTACAATTCAATATAGAATGCAGACAGGCTATCGCTAATAAGTTACACGTTCTATAACATGTACACATAATATAGTAGATAGATAATATTCATATCTATGTAGATACGTTACAGACATGTACTTTGAAGAATCCAATCCCATATATTTCATACCCACTGATTCCTGTTTCTTTGCTTCTTCCTTCACATGGTTGTGTTAATATTTATAAAATATCATAATAACTTAAATTACAGTAGTCTAATATAGTACGGTACTGAGATAGGTAGGTAATAGGTAGGTATAGGTATTAATTTAATTCATTTTCAATTCAGTAAAGCACTGGCTGTAGTAGTAATGACGTAAGACGCGCAGAGCAGGTAACTCTGAAAGTAAGAATAACAAACGAACCATAAATCAGCATCTTTCATTTTCATTCATGATATTCATCAGCATAAATAATTTCTTTGATATTGGAAAAATAATAATCTCGTCTGTATGATTTGTATTGTGTGTACAACTGAATTTTCTGCGCCGGTAGGTAGTTACTGGCCGACTACCAACAATATTATCTATCTGTACACAAAACACATACCACACGACCATAAAAAACAGATTTTATCTTACCTATTTGAGGCAATGTTTGAAGAGCTATTGCCATCTTAACAAATTCGTGACAACGATGGCAAGGAACAAGGCAAATGTTTGCTGGGAAGATGAGACCACGCAACCTGCTCCATTTGAACCAACTGCTGCTGTGAGAAAAAACAGACCAACAGTTTTAAATACAATACCCTTTGTTGATTTACCCATTACAAACTAAACATTCTCACATACACGGATATATGATTTATATCTTTTAACAACTGAAAGCCCATAATCTAGAACCTTTAAGTAAGCATCGATCATCCTTTATCAATTTCCAATTCAATGACAATTCCTATCGTGAAAATAGGTAACAAAATAATAACCAGTAGCTCAGTGGCTTTAATCTATTGACTTTTCTATAAACAGGGGTAGTACACATTGTACATAGATTAATATGGACCAACGTTTCAAAAGAAGACATACTGACCACACAAACCACACAAGTATGTAGTTTGCTTTGTGTAGGGTAAGTTATTTAAAGATTTATATTTCATACAAGAAATGATAAAAGTACTATAAAGGCACAGATGGAAGTTATAGGAACTTCCTTAAAGAGTTCAATGAAAAATGAATTGAAATCCTCAAGTGATATGATTACAATACTGACCTTTGGCACCAGGTTCCGACTCAGCTTCCAATGACTGATATTCTGTGCAAATAGAAAAAAAATACCATTTATTTACCAAAAACAAACACTGGGTACATTACCCGTTTCATTTCAATACAAAACATTACTAGAAGATTTAAAGGAACAGAAAAGATTATGAAAGAATAAATCAAGAAAAAAATGTCATTTAGAAAACAAAAGAAAAAAATGTCATGTAGAAAACAAAAGAAAAAAATCATATTTAGTGTGCAATGTATAAGCTCTTCTTTCAAAATTAGTTGCTACAATCTGCCACAAACGCTAAACAATTTAGGTAAGCATTGACCTATGAAAAAATGCAGATTTGCTAATACTTGATTTATGTGAAATAAAGCATTTATACGATAGGATCACTACGTTATGTAATTAATACAGCGGGGATGCTATCTGCGTAACCTGTAAATTGCAAAGGGCAAAATATAACTGATGTACCTAAGCATAAATTTTAGAAAAGTACATAGTACTTCATGCTTGGCATGCACTTGCTTAGTGATCTAATATTTTCTCCTGCGAGAGATTATTTTGCATGAAAAATGCCTTAAGGTTAGACATAAAGTGTTTTCTGATAATTCATTCAAGACACTACATGATTTAATAGAGAGTTTTTGAGATAGGAGTGCAAAATTGAGAATAAATTATTTCAGCAAACCTCCATTGATGTGAAAACTATGAATTCGGGACTCCTTGGACGGTCCAAATTCGCTGGTTGCCATAAGTGTTGTTTGGTAGTCGGAAGACGGACTGAGTCCTTTCAGTATGTGTTCTACAGTGTACACGTGGTCTTGCGTCTGCTGTCCTTCCACTTCTATTTCCTTCCACTCCTCCTCAGGAACCTGAACCTGTGCATTTATAAAGTACACCTATAAAGTAACGTTTTGCGAACACAAAAACATCTGAGCTGACATTAAACTGTCGTAGCCAAGTGTATATCGTAAAATATCTGTGACACTTTCACAAGTTCCCTATTAAATCATTTAATTTAATAGCAGCTGATAGCACAGCAGTTGTGAATCTTATGATATCAGAGCAAGATTGGGATGATCTATTGTTCTTTCTTGTTGGTAAATACTAACCACAATACCATTACAATACTTTCTACATGGATTACTTCTTCATGCATATTACACAACCAGTGTATTGCATGTACAAACACATTGTAAATACATTGTAATTCTGCTGGTCTGGTTCTTTCAGCTTTACTACATAGCACAGCAGAATCTCTTGACGGATTAAATCATTATGTTTATAAATGAAATATATCATGACCGATAAATGCCGTGCTGGCAGTGTTATTCAAGTTCAAAGCCAAGACGGCCACAAAAGTCAGGCTTTTCACTATGATTCAAAGAAAATAGTAACGTAAGAGTAGACAAGAGAATAACCTGAAGGCTCTTTTTTGAATTCTACTTCAGCCGAATTTTCTTTTTAACAATGTGTAAAACTACTATTGCCTATATCTTGTGCAATCTCTGTCAAAAGTATGTGTATATAGATGCTATTTATATATTATTGAAACGAAATACGCACCTTAATATAGTAGTATCTTGTATTCAAATCAAACCACCACAAACAATACATTACACGTAAATGTGTAAGCTAAATATCAACCTTTTTAGCACTGAGCGCCTACATCTATAATATTACATGCCAAAGGTATAATTATCATACACTCCGAACTTTTGTCACGGATGTAATCCAATACACTATCAAGTGAAATCTTAATATGGCTATTAACGACATCATAAATTAGGGGTGATTAATGTCATAAAAATCTTTTCAAACTGTTCTTGCTGGCTGCACAGTTGACTAGGCATATACAATACAATTACTTGGTGAATACATTTATTGTTACATAAGATGATTTGAATAATATGAAGATGCATGCAATAGGTGATGATTCTTTTTACCTTTCTGAATTTCAGCTTGTATTCAGTAATTGGAACTGTACTGTCAAGGACCCAGACTAGTTTGTAGCTCATTAGGTCTTCGGCCACTGTGCCTTGTTGGAGTACAGGTTGACTAGGAGCGTCTGTAAAAGTCAAAGCAACTTGGCCAGATTAGTAAATGGATTATCATCCGTCATGAGTCATAAGGAATTTAGACCTTATAAGGAATAATATGCTTCACATTAATCTAACGGTTCGTTAAGCATATCACTGATTATTTTTCTTTGCAAATTATGGCTACACGTGTAATAGAAACAGTGGACTGGGAAGTAGTAGCTTAAGACATGACATCTATCACATACAGTCCCCCATAGCTAGATCTGCTATTTGATCGTAATTGAATCATATACCCCAGAGTTAAATTAGCTAACACGTCTGTCTAGTTTAATACACTAGTGTACATAAATGTTATCTAAACCTACATACGTACGTCTGCTAAACTGCAATAAATAAAATGCAAACAAATGCACACTGTGCACTGAATTACACACACTTTGCTTACTAAATGCACACGCTGCACTAACTGGCTGATGAACTAGTCTACTTTTATTTCTATTTTACGACCAATCATTTTATTACTCCTGCTGATAATGTGTATGCAGTAGTACATTAGAGATTTAGATCCTTTATAAAAGAATACGAAGTAATTCCTGTGTCAAGTTTACGATGGTAAACGCACACTCGTGATGCAAACAAATAAAAATCCACCCTTCCAGTCCGAAGGGTTTCTCCACTATGAATTACCCTATGTGTAAGCAATAAAGAAAAAAGTATTTACATTCCGCAGATAAGATTTTAATGTGCAAAGTTCTATAAGGATGAAAGTTAAGGTGTGTGTAATAAAATTTACTAAACACAAGGCGCTACGCACTGCACTGTCTGTAAATTTCAATGATTAAACTCATTATCAATTTATTTAAGAGATTGAGTACCTGAGAGTAGAATAGTTTTCGTTGCTCGTCCGTAAGTGTTATTCGCAATGCAAGTGTAGTTTCCATAATCGTCCTCGTTTACATTCTTAATATGGAGTGTGTAGACGTGGTTCAATTTCTGCATTGTTTCATGTCTGTCGGATTTAATCAATCGTCCATTCAAGTACCATATAAGATGAGCTTTAGGCTCTGCATGTACAGTACATTTTAATTCGACTTCGTTTCCTTTTCCTGAATGTACAGATTCCCTTTCGATCTCAATCTCCGGCGCATCTGAAAATGAACAGTAGCATTATTGTATTTGTTTGAACATACTGTATTTAGCAGATATATACCGAATGCATGATCTTCCAAATGGTGTAAGTTGTACAGGTTTATAATATATGTACACATAGTTAGTAGGGAACAGAAGGAAATCCAACTCATTAGCTTTGTCTTTGTTACCCATTTATCTTCAGGGAATTTATCTACACAGCTATCTGTGCTTTATGTACAAACATATCTCGGCAAATCACATACATTATTATAAACTAAGTATGTGCGAAGAAAGTAAACATGTTTGCCTACAAGCTTGAATGTAACAAGTTTACTTATATAGGATTCTTTATACCATATAAAGTAATGGAAACGTTAATGAATCTCTATATTAGAATGCACAGGTAGGTACTTGAGTTTATATCTGCAGTAGCTCGCATTCAAAATGGTAACTACTTAGGCATATACAATTTACAGAGCTGTGTGCGCACTTAGAAAATGTCTATCCAGTGAAACTAGAATCCAGTATTTATTAAGGAGCGTTACATTACATTAAGTTAGATCTTATTGCTATGCAGAACGGCTTGCTATGCCACTCCACTTATTTGTAGTATGCACTAAAACGTATTTCTTCCTTATCAGTGTCACAGATGAAAAATAGTATGGATTATTACACGAATGAGCAACGAGAAAGCAGCAGCCGCCCCCATTCATTCATTCTCACATTCGACAATTTACTTCACTTAAATGCATTAGTGCAATACCCGCATTTCATCTTTATCTTTCCCAAAGTTTTTTCTCTCATCACATCAAAACACAACTGTCTGGCTCCAGACAGAGGGGCATAGGACACCAAAAGACAACTCACAACATTACTACACCCGAAAGAAATCCAGCAGAGAAATTCACGAATATAATTTTACGAGCTGCATAAGTTAAACTTGCACACTCAAACTTATAACAGTATCTAAGACGAGTGCCTGCGTATAAAGTAGTCTTTACTGCACAAGCTAAACATAAGTAGGAATAAAGGCTAATAAAGAAACATTCGTTTCCTCAGAGTGCGTGTGTTGTGTTTAATTTACTATTTATGCATTTGTAGTAGTTACATTTTACTTGGTTGAGTACCTATGTATAAAATATTTGAGTTTTTGGCTATCTGTCTCGAGATTTAGGAGAGAGAGGATCATTCGGGTGCGTATTTAGTATTCTGTGTTTTTGGTATGCAATGCTGCAACTGGATGCATATTGTAGGTTGGCTAAATAGAAGCATGGCTTTAACAAGACAAGGAGAAGGAGAGCAAGTCGACAAAATAGAGAATGTGCAAAAAAAGGCACGTGCAACCAAAACCACGACTTAATAGCTTCCAAAAGCCCAAGGAGCCCGAGTGTGATTTAATCGTAGTTAAAAGTGTAAAAATGGTACTGCTGAAGAAAAGGAAGACAGAAAGTCCAAATTTAATATGTGCACTGCAGATTTGTAATTTTAGACGTGCAAAGAATATAGTGAGTGTGTGACCCTTTTAGTAAATTTGAAATAAGAAACAACTGCGACAACAGACAGTGTCTCCTGCTCAGTTGTCAGCTCTCGGTTATTTGTGGTGACAATTGTTACACAAACATAGCGGAAGATGCAAAAGCATAACAGAAAGGCTCATAATTTCCCTTTCCCACCGAGAGCTTGACTTGCAAAATTAGGGAAGCATGAGAGAACTATTTGCATCTACAGAAATTAAAGTTCTACAAATATATGTACATACGGGCATTTATATAAATACACAACTTACGCAGTTAATCCTTGTAAATTGTGGCATCGTATAGTTCGGTAGTGGGAGCAAGAAAGAGCCAACCGAGTGGAGCAAAAGTTTTTTGATTCGCATTCTCATTACAGTAACTATTCGGAGTAAGCTGAGTGACTTGACTTACACTCTCCCTGGCGTTAACTATTTAGTATGAACAGAAGTTCTTAAGGAATCAGATGAAATGAGACAAAAGCCCCAAACAACTCCAACTTGTACTAATAGCTAAGAAAAATGTGAGAGAGAAAAAACTTCCTTGACTCATTCTCAAACAGCTCCAGCCAGCCGAACCGGATCCTCCTACCAAATGCGACCACATTTTCTTGTGGCATGGCCAAAGCCAGAAATTTCAAATACATATCACTGTACACACAAACAAAGCCGGGTTAGTTACAAGACAAGATCGAGACGACAGCATTTACCACACTACTACTACCTTTAACTACTGCTTACTCCTCTCCTCCTTCAAGTTCACTGTTATTACATTGCATCAACAGTCGGGGCACAATCTTTTCCGTTTATTTTAGTGAAGACCAACGAATCGGTCCGTTAAAGACGTACATTAACCACATTACACTAGATTTCTATGCAACTATGGATGGGTTCACGCACTCTTACATCTCAAACTGTGACAGTTACATCCAACTACTTACATACATTCATATTAACACTAACTAGTTACATACACAACAGGCAACTGCTCCAATCAAAATCACCATCAAGGCTAAATACAAACTTTCCTCTTTATATATACATGGGTGGAAATGAATGGAAACCTTGACTTTGGATTCCAAAACGTGCTTCCTTCCATGACAAGATATTCGGGTACCATTTTCCTTTTTTATAAATAAATGTCCACAAAATGTAAGTGTTGGACTGGATTGGAATAGGAGTATACTCCAATTTTAGGTTAACCATGTTTATCCCTTTAGTTATACATACATACTAATTGTACCTATACAATACGAACACTAAAACCTTTAGCTAAACAAATAGTTTATAAGCATTTTCATAAATATTTACTTGTATTCCCACTATTTTATAACGCATAAATTAATATTTAATAATATTAATATTTTAGATAAAAAACTTTTCTTTGGATTGTTAGATGCACTTGCACATTCATTTTCCAAGTTTACGTCTAACTTGGAATTCCATGATTATTATGCCACTGTAGTATTGCAGTGCTAGACTAAGCACGCAAGTTTGAATTAAATAACAGAATGGGGAGTGTATCCCAATTTCAAGTAAGTTTATGAGACAGCTGGATGGACAGGAGAGAATCATCAGGTTATAAAGAGGATACGACGAATGGTCATCCAACTATGTAGAGCATTACTTTGAATATACTAATAAACAGTGTCACTATTAAGAAGTTATTTATAGAGGAAGGAAGAGCGAGCCAATAATTCATTCTGTCTGAACTGTTGTTTTTTCTAAAAATCAGATCTAATTTAATATTGTTTGTATTTGTATGCCAGCTAACCTTTGGTAATTTGTGATGATTGTAGATCTGTTGAACTATAACTTCATAAATAACTAGTCTGGACAGTTACAGTCACACATATTGGTTTGTAGCTATTTAACTATACGCTGGTATCATAAGCACAACTAAATGAACAATAAGACACTTGGCTTTTGTACTTAAATCTTAATGTTAGCAATAAACCGATCGTTTAGCCAGACTAGTTAAAAAACAATTATTCCATCTCAGCAAATAGTTTTTTAATTAAATGCAAATATTTTTGCTGTAGGATACTGCACTTCTCTGTTGCATAGCCAGTGTGTGACTGTGAAATTATTAATGCATGGCATACCTACCTGGTGCTTGGAAATGCATGATTAGAAAGATAATTTATTTTAATGAGTATGTATGCCATTTGGAATCTCATTTAAAATGCATTCGTGATGGTGAAGAGACAAGCCTAAAGTGAATAATTCTTACATGTTATTTCGACGTTGATTGCAGTTCTCGCATCTCCAAAACTGTTACTAGCAACGCACTCGTAGACCCCAGAATGATATCGGGAAGCACTTACATATACCATCGAGGAAATCGAACCTTCAGTTTTCTGCTCTCCGTGAATTAAAGGCTTGCCCTGAAATACAAAAACAAAATTAAATCACACACACATTACACTTTATTGCTTACAGCTATCTTACATCTATGTGTCTGCACTGCAATGCAGGATTACTGTGATAACTATATGAACAGACAACGATAATTTACAGAAAAGAAAGAAAATTAAAAATTCAAGTTTTATGTCATCACATTAATTTAACATTTTTATTTATTAATTTCAGTTTCATACTGGTATTTCCTTGCTCATAATTTTCTGGAGAATATGATATGACTAACTGAAGGATATGATAATTTATCTAAGATGGAGTTTCAAGTCATTTCAATCACAACACAAAATCATAGGCTAAGTAAATGTAAGATGCTATTACAATTGCCTGTTTATAAATTGATAATATAACCCCTATGTAGTAAGTTTGGCATATTTTCTCATTTTTTACGACGTAAATTTTCCAGGTAGACTGAAATGAAAGGTGAATGTGAAGTAATTTTGATTAATCAAAGTGAGCACAGACAAATGAATTGTCCGTTGATCTGCTTTGAAAGTTGGGGAAATCATTATGCATGCAAATATCACTTAATGTGGTAAGAAATTGGGAATTGGTAAATGCAACGCCTACAATTCACCCACATTGGATCTCACTCAGTGCCCAGTGACAAAGTTAAAACCACTTGTGGTATACGTATCTAAGATAGTAATATAATTCATTTTAATATTTTAATTTTACTTAAGAAACGGTATTTAAAGGAAGTTTAAGAATTGTGCACTACAACTTGCATGATTTGAAAGATGTAAAGAAAAGGAGTTCGTTTCTGAGTCACCCGACTCTGCATTCCCAATAAGTGAAATAAATATATTCAGTGAATCGACGATGTTGTAGTCAAAGTAGCGTGAAATGCAATAGATGTTTTCATATGTTCGTCGAAAAGGGAAAAGTAAAAAACAGGCAATGCTGTGTAATGTCAGTGCAATGCTATTTCCCTGAGCAGGATTCGGGAGAGCATGGAAGTTGGAAGTCAAAGGTCAATGAGGGACGGGACAAGATTAACTCAGACAAGTCAAGAAACGATAGGAAAGAGATCTATGGTAAATATTTATAAAGATCTTACATTATCTTTCATACATACCAGCACTTAAAGTAATCTAACAATATCTTTGTAATAAGATCTTGTCTCCCCTTCAACAAGCTACACTACTATCAGTATAAACACCAGCACTTAAACGAATACTTGCACATTACATGAAAGAAAGTACTCTGACTGCATTCAACATGATGCTATAACGATAAGGTACATCATATCAAGAACATTAGGGAGATATCTTATCTTCTGGTAAAGTAAACTGAAAGAGAAATGAGATACCTTTGGCTTAAGCCAGTAGAGAAATAACGAAATTTAGTGCCATATTCGGTGAATGCTAATAAATCACTAAATTACATTTTTCAACGCATTCCTCCCACTCTATACCATAGCTAAACAAAGCTAGGCACACATACATCTATATACATGCAATAATATTGTAATTATTACCTCGCGTGTATTCTAGTATACATTAAAATCTCATATTGACATAACCACTTATCGTTAGTTCTGCTCTGTCTTAACTGATGCTTTATAGAGCACTGCCAGTTGCTCTAATTGCCTCTAAACAAATCTAAATATATGTAGACATACATGCTTTAGCTTTATAAGTTATTTCGCCAGTGCAGTTGCCTTATATTTGAGAATCAGAGAAGATATTTCACTTTGGTGACCGTCATCGACCGACAGAACAAGACAACACGATGTATATCTGTCACCTAGTACCAAAGACCGACACATTAACTTATCCCTCTCCCTATCCTACCATTTTTTCTAAATATAATTTCTCCTAACACTTTAATTCTTCTTACTCATGCGGTCAGGATCAGGACTACAGGAGGCGTGATATGAAACTTTAGTAACTTGGGTAAGACGAAAAAATAATAATCGCTAGTTTCACCGTCCCTAGTAGCTTGAGCCCATGTCTAGAGCGATAACCATGTATGCATGTATCTTTGATTCACGGCACTTTTGTGGTAATCATAATTGCAGACTTCTACCTACCTATAGAGAATACTTTTGAGCAGTCGTTTTCTTACATAATACTAACGGTAGCCAATAGTCCTATGTTGTGCTTAAACAATTTTCAAGCAGGTGCTTTACTAACTTTGGTATACACCTAAGGGTGCATTTATATCCATGTTTAATTTATTGCATACCACTATGTACCAACTTGCACCTGATTAGCATTGAAATAGGATTAAAATTATTGTAAAATTTAAATTTTGAGGTGCCAATTCATTTATTAGTGCAAACAAATAATTGTCGCCCCTTACCTTATGGAAGTGAACAATAGTAGTAAGTCCATAGTAAAATAAGTCTACGAATAAGTTAGTACAAATAGCTTGGGTCTATTTTATCTACTCTGTTATGCGAGTTAGATTGCGTTCTGTTGAGCTCAAACAGAGATGATTTTCCACCATATGGCTAAGTTTCCCTGCATATTATTTGTAATATAGTAATATCCTTTGTAAAGTATAGTTTTCTCTAATTTCTATATTCGTTTGCTTTATAGGTATTTATCTATCAACATATTGGTTTTGGTACCCTACAGAAGCTACATAAACTACAACCTACTTACATTAGACGTTCTTAAAGCGGATGTAACATTTTAGCCCATGTAATGATTTCCGTTTCTTCCATTCATTCATCCATCCATCCACACGTTCGTATGATATATTTAATCCTTTTACTTTACCAATATGAATCCATAAGTAGTAAATACAATACCCTACCACATAACTATAGTTAGTAATCGTTCATAGCTAGTTCACATCGAAAGAGTGTCGGGGATGTTTGTAATTTGGTAAGGCACCTACCCTAAGCGAATGAGTATGAGATGAGTGAGTAGGACGATATTCTTGAGCTCAACCCTCCGAATCTCAATCATTGTTTTTCAACAGACCAATTTATAAAAGTAATGTGAAAGTGAGTAAAGTTATGTTTCTCTCTAGTTTTAAACATGTTGTAATGCATAATTTACATCGTACATCTTTTAATATTCAGTAAAATGCATATTATTGCTTTAACTCATAATAGATTCAAATTTGAAATGTGATGTGGGTAATGTAAAATGCATAAGTAATACAGCGTTATATTAGCTAACATTAGAAAATTGTTATGTAATATTCAGTAAAATGTATAAAAAGTAGTTACATGAAATAAATTGTGAGTATGTGGATTATATTGAGAAAATGAGGTTGAGAAACAAAGTACGACCTAAAGTTATATCGACCTAAAGTCCAACTAATCCAGTTCCAGTCAGTATGAGGTCTCTGTCTGGCTGAGTTTGGATTGAGGAAAACATTTTGTCTGTGGTTGTTCCGTGAAGTGAAACGAAATAAAAATAAAAAGGACAAATGCAGATGAAATTCACACCTTGTTCTCTGTCTGACTACCCAAAGTTCATTATCCATTAACGATTACATTCAAGCTGGCCATTACAGCTCCCTATTACATCTGTCGGTGAAGGAATAATGTGTGAATCTATATGAAGTGAGTCAGATTGCATAGAAGTAAAGAACAACAGGAGTGTAATAATTATAGTGACTACAATTACCAAGGAATGACTAGCAGCAGGGAATGTTTCTAAAGATTAAGTAGATCCTTCCACATTCTTATCAAGTCATTTCATCCAAAATTTCTACTATGGGTGAGTATAAGGTGAGCATAGTCCTATAGTCCATACAGTCCAGTCTCAATGGCAAATCCCCTCTGTAGTAAATGTAAGGAGAGATAGAAACCCCAATGTAGTTTTAAAGTGATTCTTACACTTAATGCTAACTGCCAGTTAATGCCATCAATGTCGGGGCGAGTTAATAGGATTAAAAAAGAAAGCACATATTATAGCCCGTGTGTATTAGACGAGAAAACAGGCGAGTTCGCTTCCTGAGCACTTTATATCATTGCATTATACCTACAATTTAAGCATCACGTTACATGCTTTTACCCCATTTATTTCTCCTTCAGCCCTGATCTGGATAACAAAGGCTAGTCGGAAAAGTCCGTCCTTGTCTGGCATGTCATTCGGCTCTGCTCACAACACTGACAGTCATTAGCACAACAATATTTATTATAACGCCCGTACTTAGAAAACAGGGCCATTAGGTCAGCGCTATGTGTACCATTAGCATTAGCACTAGCCGAGCTGGCTACTGAAACAAAGCCAGGTCACTATACTCATCTCGTCTTGGCTCAACTCACTTACTAAAAGTATAAACTACAATAAAATGCTTACAGCTTTTAGCAACTGCTACCTACTACCGTTAATGTTAAGGAATCATATGAGAGACAAAGCCAAACTGGGAATACAAATCTAGTCGAGAGAATTGAGAAAACATTTAGGTAGTCCCTATATGTATATCTATTTCTTCTCACATTATTCTTCTTAGTTATACTACAAACTATGGCGAATGCAAAATTTTTTGCAAACCTTCTTTTACATAACGAACGAAACCCGAGACGCTACAAAAGCGTCTTGAACACATCTGCAAATAGTAAAAATTTGCAATAAACTCTTTTGCTCACCCACCACATCCTATTCTTGTACAATGCATTATATTCTCATATTTAGAAGCGATAAAGCGCTACTGCATAAGTAATGCCATCCACTCTTCTCTAAATTGCAACTCTACTTGCTAAAGCTCGTCTTGCAGCTAAGTACAACTGGGGACTGTAAATTACAGTATTAAATGACGAAGTGTACATGGGCTATATGGCTCCAAGTTGTCTTGCTCTTAACATCTAAAAGTCAACTTTGAATAAGAATGATCGTTTGCAGAGTCACTAAATACAGTTGCCACATTGTACATGGTCTATAAAATGTACCTTAGGTAACTATGTCTTCATAGAAATGTCTAAGGAACAGGATTGACCAAGTAAAAACTAAAATTTGCACTCTCTTTCTCAACAGGACATTTTCCTACAACATAGTTCATTGTATTTATGTTTATGTTTCATGGGTGGCTTGGCGTGGCACTTTTAAGATTCAACACATCTTGAAGAAAACTCGTGCATTATTCTGCTTCACAAGAATAAACTTTAGCTATCCTTCCAGAATGCCTTCAGCATTATTTTGAAACCCATTATATTCATATAACTCAATAGATTAGGGATTGGTAAGTGTGTATATAAAATGCAGTTAAAATATAACACTATAGGATAATCCATATGTTCTCTGGACCAAGCCAGATGAATACTTAAGCAAGAATACTGGAGTTGATAAGCGCCTACATGACTAATGTCCCACTAAACATTTAAGTATAATGCCAGTGGAGTTAACATGTATAGAATAGCACATGACATGACATGACAATGAACAGAGCAGAATTGGGTATTCAACAAATGAAACAAAATCTTTTCATTTTAACTTATGAATGGGGTTTTCTCCATGTGTGAGTGTGCATGTAATGTTGAGTGGGTAGGGATAGAGCATAACTATTTGTATGCATAAATATCATGTAGGTAGGTGTTTCTACATAAACTAAAACTCCTAACTCATCTTGGTCATATTTTACAATTTCAAACAGCCAGTCAGTCAAACTCGACGTAACTGACAATGAGAAACTAACCGAAACGGCTTATGATTAGCTCACTGAGGATGAATCAGTTAGACCAACACAACAGAAGGCTAACGAAGCTCAGCTCCTGGATTTTTTACTTTTTAAAATAAATGCAATCCTAAAGGACATGTCTACATTTATTACTCACGAGCCAAAAAGAACATTGTAATCAACCTCCCTCAAAACAATTCACTCCTGAGAGGCACAATATGGCATTTAGACGGTAGAAAGATCATTGAGACGTAACTTTCCTACATAACTAACATTACATCATGAAATAAGCAATTGTAAACTAATTTTAATACGGCAGGATCCAAACTTGTGTTTTTGTTCCACAAACTTTAGAGCTACCCTAACAAATAAAGTAATACAGTCGGCACAGTTCCATGCTAACAATAACAGACACAGCTAATAATACAATAATTAAGGAAGGAGTATGCAGCAACAGCATGGCTAAGTATTTATGGACGTTCACCAATATCTTTGTGCAGAGTAACTACAACATAAAGCTCCCTATAACGTGCCTGCATTTGCATTTATATAGGATGGAGATATCTAAATTAAAATAACACTATTACGTAGTGGAGCAAGCAGCCCGGCGTCAGTTTCTGGACGTGTTTCTAGTTTATGACTTCCGTATTGAACTGTTCCATATGATAAACGATTCTTATCTGACTTTATTATTACTTTTTCCGATATATACCAAGCATATTTCGTAATTAATGTGGAATGAATTTTCCCTCTATTCCACTGCCATAGGTTCACAGCTTGTTTCCCTCTCTATCCGCAATTCATAGCTACAAATAATACGTAGTTAGCACAATACAAAAAATAGTTACCCATATTGACCCCAGTGTCATATTTCTGACGGACTTTAATGCAAAAATGTTTTCTAAGATTACAACTTATAGCACTGGTTATACATTATACATATCTTATAGTTAGTACCTACTCCAGTTACATTTTAGACTGTGAGTTAGAGGCAATAAAGATAAATCTGTTCAAGTACTAGTTAAATATAGTTTTACTAGGTTAGAGAACCCATGTAAATCCTTTTCTAATTTTCTTTACTCGGGCGAAGACGTGCATTCTTCCTAATACGCCAATAAATGCCACAGAAACTGCTCATTTTGACATTCCTATTCCAGTTTTGGTTTTTACTTACGCACACCTCCTGCTTCTGCTCTTCTCATTAGCAGCTACTAGTAGTAATACATATCTTGTGTACAATCGCTGTTACATAACCGGCATCCGTTTAGGTAGCAGATACTATACTACCATGATATTCGTTGTACAGGTGTTAAATTACATGAGCTACCTATCTATATGATAGCTTCTCAAAATGTTCATTGTATAACTATTTTCTCAGAGAGATACATGCGTGATGCATATATGTGCATCCTGTATAGTTATAAAATATTATTGGCAGAAGTGCTTTAGTTAGATTTATTCAGGGAGATCCTTCTTGATTGCACCTTCAGTCTTAGATTGGAAACCTAAGTATGTACTACTAATAACTACTTCACCACTTGCGGTCTTTTAGGTAGCTCTCTATTCCCTCGTGTTACTTTTATTTTAATTTATAATCTAAAAACCGGGCTAGCCCGACATGATTTCTCTTCGTAATGCTGTTTTTATTTCCACAACTGTTGTTAAATTGGAAGCTGCATTCCAGTTACAGGAGTTACATTCGGAATTGTAAGTTCCATTGCTCTAGCAGAGATAGACACACAATGCAAGGTACATTAAATTAAAAACGTAAAGTGTATTCCCTGTGTTTTGTTATGCAAAAAATGAAGCTCTTTAGAGTGAGAGTACTAATAAACAAGAACAGAAGAATACCACAGAACAAATGCAACTGTTTTGTAAGTGTCAAAATGGCCCTTTCGAGATTGTGTGTAGGGTACTAAAATATATAAGAGAGCAGCTTTGATCTTATGGCAGACATGAAGTACTACCTTAAAAACTTACAGTATTATAAACCAACACAACAACAACGGCTACATACATGCCAGTCTATAAAATATCAACCGAACAAAAACTGGGCATCCAACACAATAAAACAATATTTTTTCGTCGATAGTTAGTAAATGTATTGAAGAGACATCTCTACGACGCAATAACCTTAGCATAACATCATTAACTGTCTCTTGCAGTATACTAAACATATCACCAGTTAAAAACATTCCTGAAAATACGATTCTAGTTCCGTGATAAACACTCATGACTAAAGTGAATCAAAGTCAATCAAGTACCTATGTATTATGCTCTTATTTACAGTACCTATAAAACTCGATTCAATTGACCAGAGTCAACTACTGTTTCAACTTTTTCGTTTGCGTGAAGAATTAATTGTTGACCCCTGGCTGGGTGAACTATTTATTAAGATGCAGATTACTGCTTTTAGGAAACCTATTTTCCGAAAATATTTGTAAAAACACTGAGGGGCCAACTATTTTGCAGGGGCGACTTGATTTGAGCAATACGGTATTAATTATTATTAAAATGGTAAGTAACTTATCACATCTTGAAGAGAATCTATTAATTATGTTATAGTAATAATATTTAATTAGTTAGAAATATTTAGGTGATAGTATATAACTCAAGCTATGAGCTTAAAAATTACGTTTCATTTCTTCTGTCCTTAAACCAGAAATAAAGTTTTAAAATGCTCAGTTAGTTTTTCGGATGCGAGTAGGTTTTACTAAGTACAAAATAACTGAACTAATAACTAAAACTCACTTTACTAAAATCAATTACAGTCAGCAGGAGATTACAGAAGATTATGAAATACCATCTTATTTCACGGATGTGTAGCATTTTCAAATGTTTTTAAATCTCAAAGGAAATACCACACACATTAAAGATACTTTGTATACACTCTGTTCCTTCCATTAGCATATACTGTCCAATGGTTTGAAATTTCCGAGAAGTTGCAAGAAAACGCGGCTTAGATATCTCTTGTCTTTTTGTTACAAATACTTAGATCAGAATCGCAAAGTAAAGCTAAAGTTTTTATGACCATTTACAGCGGATTAGAGTTTGACTACGGCATTTTACACTTTTATGAATCAACAATAACAAGAATGTATAATCTCCACGAGTGTACTATGTACGTGGCTAACATTTCCTACCTGTAGTGATCGTAAACAGCAAAAGGAACTGACACTTACACTCTTTTACTACTCTCAACAAAATTTTCACGCTCTTCAGATCTCCTTTTTACATTGTTAGTGCGTGCTTTAGTCACAATATCCGAAAACTGTCGCTTTTAAATCCCATTCATGTGACATTATGACAGATAATACTGTCATAATTTTCGATTTAACATGGCAGGACTAAATGCAACTGTCCACAACTCTGTGAAATTGTAGGAAAGCTGGATAATATGCCCAAAGGTCGTCCCTATAACAAAAGCTCTAAAAGAATGCCTATTCATACCATTTCTGTACAAATGAACTACAGATTCATTGCGTGGGAGTCAATCTGCCACACAATATGCTTTGCTTAGTAACAAATAGATTTGCTAAATATGCATATTTACTATTTATTTCTGCATATCATGTGTCATCACTATTACAATCCGCTAGTTATTGTGACAGCAACAATATTCCTAATGCGCATTTGACACTGGCACCAATTCCCAAAATAGAAATGACCCAATGTATTTACTGAACATAGTATTTAGTCGCTAGCTTAAATTGCTTTCACGATAGAATGTAATACTGCAAACACAAATTATATGCGCCTGTAGCAACATGAACAAGTCTTTTAACACGAAATGCTGACACATGAATGACAGAGACAATGGCAATCAAAATCATGTTCCTCCTACACAAGTTGCAAAGGTAAAAGATAAATATGGTAGGTACTGTAGAAATATGATTAACTGATCTTTAGACACCTGCATAAATTAGTTCCTGCACATGTATTAAATGCTTGTGAGTAGTACAGCAGTTACTTAAAAAGGTACGGCATGCCATTCCAGATTTCTGTAAGGATTGCTCACACTTATCATGCGTACATGTATTATGTATGCGCATGATACTATTCTGACAATGCTAATCTCTGCAGTTTGGAAATTACACTACCGTATTTATTAACGAAGAACCTAAGATGTGTTTTAGAGAATAATTCCTTTAATGGAAATAAATATGGCATGACTGAAATTTAATTACCCTATTAAACATCTTTCAACATGTTGTCATCATTTCTGCACTGTAATTATTACTCCTCAGCACGTGTGTGCATTACGGAGACAAGTAGCTAAATAAGTTTGCACGTCCTACAATGTGTAGGTCAAACCATACCTATTGCACATTTTTTGCGTTCTTATCAAATATGAAATTGTATTGCATTCTTATTTTTATAATTGAAATTGTTTTTACTAGCACATTACATTTCTATTATATTTCTTCCTCATCATTGAACACATTTCTCCACACTAACTAAAATGTGTACAACGCAACGCTACAAAATTAGTTAAACCTGAAGATTCTCTCATCAACAGGAAATTCATTCATTTTGTTGAAACCACATTGAAACTATATATTTCAACTGCAAGTACATATAAAAGTTGTGGTGGATCCAGACGCTATATACTATCGTAATCACTTATGATAAATCGTTAAAAATTAAGTGCTTCTAACCTTTTCGCTCTCATTGAAACCTACTTAGAAATTACTTTGTATAAAAAGAGATATCTGTGTCGTAGTACTAGATATCGTACTCGATCTCCATATAGATTTTCATTTGGCGGATATGCTGAAAAACATATCCATCTTTGGTTTGGCAGTTGACGTAGCATAAATAAATGATGTTAGCCCACATGTATCAGTAATACCTCGTCGTATATACGGGACAACTTACTCTCAGGTCCCACTGGTTACATTTTCTATTTTAAATAATGCATCATTTGTGTCTGACTTTATTTATTGTGTTTTAAGTAGTATAAAATGATATTACATCACTCTGTGTAAGACAATCCTGAAATATTTCTCATTTAATCGTGATGTCAACATGATACTGTCGTAATATACGATAGTACATCTGTAATGGACTGTATAATGAATGAAAAGTAGATATTACAGATAATATGGTTAGCATAAAATGAAATCTATCTACATGTTCCCAGATCAGATTACAATGTTTTTATAAAGAAGAATGAAATAGTTCATGAATGGCTGAATGGCTCATTGTTCCAACATAAGGAAACTCAAGGTCTTGCTACATTTTATAAGTAGGACATTACTAGAATGCATTTCACGCTTAATATGCAGGCGAAGAAGATGAACATCCTATAAATTATACATGCTGAGGCATAAACCAACTTGTGGTACTATATGAATGTCTCAATTTGACAGTCAGTTGTAATTAGTAAACCAACATAACTGAAATTGATTACTAATTAAGAAAACATTATTCTCTTTCTTTTGACAACACAGACAGCAATGCAATAATACATAATTGAAAATATTTCAGTTATACACATAACATTATGCACAAGCTACAGACAACTTATGCATAGTAATTATGCAAATACTTAGGTATTAATATTATCAGTCTGAATAATTCATTAAGAGATGAAATGATCGGGGAGTATCCTGTATGCTGTAGCATTGCTCTGTAGATTCATGAACAAAATGATATGGTAGTTTCAACATACTAATTGTTATTGTAATCTAATTTGGATAATCGTCTGTTTTCTCCTAATTTACGATATGATCCGAAGGCGTGTTAGTAAAAAGAAGCGATGCCTGTCTGGACTACCTACCCGAAACATATTTATGATCGAGCATTATTATCTTTTATGACATGCTTAATACTGCTAATACCAAGAGATCATTACAATAGTATAAACATTCATGATAATAATTTAACTCGAGACATAAAAACGTCGTGCTCCTAAGGATTCTCTGTTTACACATGCATTGCAATTTGTAATTGAAGCTAGATAATAAATTTAGCATTCTGTTTTGTCTAGTTGTGCGGTAATGTGAAACTGATCTGTTTATGATATTCCGATAGCAAGTCTCCTTGTAAAAATGGATGGACTTGTTCTATTTTATTTATGACTAGTCAGACCATATGTCGAAATGATGAAAAGTTCTTGCAATTAATCTTAGCATTACACTGTGGATAGTATCTTATCGTGAGAAAAAATTAGGAACATGATCATACGGTAATTTTAGAGTTTCAATAGGGCGACCTGTAGATAGCAAAGTCAAGTAAAGTCAACCTCCATCCACGATCCTTACTTACAACAACCTTAGAATGATACGTGAATGCACGCAGTTATAATGTGCTACGGATTAGCATTATAGCGCTGTAAATAATCATGTCAACTAACAAGTCAGTTGAGTCAGGAATCAGAGGAGTTGTTTCATTCTCATCAATATCAAAACACTCTTGCAGTGCTACATAACAAATAACTAAAGGAACTAGGAGCGACACATGATTTAATGAACTTGATATAAGTATCCATGTACACGATAGAGCAGAACTAATTGGTTATCTCGTTAATGTCTATATTATGAATTCTGACTATGGGAGGAAAATGACAAAACTACCTATTGTTATTTATTGAGACTCCTAATTTTGAAATATGTCACGCACGAAATGAAACGGAAGAACGCAACACGAGGGACCTGAAACGTACACTCAAATCGGATGCATATGAATCCTGCATATGAAATATTATGCTTACCTACACCAAACCAACGTTCTACTGAATTAAACCATAAACAATGTTATCTGAGCTAAATGCTACATAATATCTTGATCATGAACTACGTCCAAGCCTATATAAACGCACTTAACCTGGTGATACTCGTAAAACAATGTTAATAAATCAATATTGATATAATTATCATAATACTGCTACCACTACTCCCTACAGGCCAAACGTCCCGTCCCGAGGTAGGTGTTAGGAACGAGGGTAAATAGTGTTTCATAAAAATATTCCCTATCTTCACATCTTCAAAACGTGTGTGTAATGTTAAGAATTGTATTCTAAACTGAACTTAATATGCAAGTGCAAGTGGAAATCTACACGTACATATACTGAGGCAAAAAGAACATTCGATATTTTCCTATGCACCATCATTGTAACATTAATTTATAAATACTGCAGCGATGCGATGACATAATACTAAACATTTAATTCCATGTGTTCCTTTACATTACATGAACTAATAGTATGCATTTGCACTACTAGTCAATTGCATATTGTGCTAACAGGGGATTTTTAAAAATAAAATTGGAGATATAAAGGTGCCGTCACCGTACCAGTTTAATATTCAAGAGATGGTTTCGCCGAAACTTCAAATAAGGTTCATAATTTTTATATTACTTTTATGTATGTTTAAGAAGTCAATATGGTTACCTTTCGTTCCCACGAGACAGTTGGAGTTGGAAACCCCTCTACATGGCATGTCAAACTGATGGCTTCACCTTGCTTTACGACCAGACTCGTCGTCGGGAATTGTGCGCGTGGAGGGGCTAGAAATATACCAATTTTAACATTAATCAGCATTGTCATGTCATGTCATCACACGTCATATTGCGCCAATATTCTTCAATTAATAATGTTCCAAGTTCGAATGACTGCACTGTAATGTAATTAGATTTTACTCCTTACGATGTTACATTTTACAATTAGTACAACAAAAAAACCATTTAAATGCAGATCTGGGTAGGTACTTTCTATTGACTTCTATAGACGCATAAATAATAACTTGCAATTCTCTTCATTAATTTGTACATAAAAAACAAGTGTTGTTTGTCAAGTTTGTTAGCACCATCCAAATACAATTGTGTACAACATGGTTTAACGGGGGGGTACCCAAAATCTATGTAAATGAAGTATTGATGAATGTGGTCAGTGTAAATCGATAATTCATTATTATGCATACGCATAAAACATGGTCTACATCTAAACATAACTTTAATATGGCTGCCTTGAGGTGTGGTACGAAAATTTTCAGTCTTTTTCAGCATATCCATGTATAAAATTTCGCTTTCACTGCAGTTTAAGTCAAGTTACTGGAGTCAATAATAATGAGTGACTGTAATTATTTTTGATGACGATGGTTGGCGGATATGCCAATGCCAAGTGTCAATGTTTGTAATCATTATCTCACAAATTGTCTTCCGGTTAGTTCCGCTTTGAGTCTGGTTCCTTTTCGACCCTCACCTCGTCAGGAGGGTCAATTTCTTCCATTGACTTACCATCGTTAGTAATAGCAATCGGTGAGGGGTGGGTATCTTTTCATGCATTTATTCTTTTCGTTTCAATATTTCTGACAGTGACACGGAAGCAGACGTGCTGAATGTAGCAAGTGTCCAACTTTTTCCGTTATATTATTTTCTACATGTCTCATCCTTACATTAGCTATACGTAATGATTTTCCGATATCGCGTAATGATACATATATTATTACATATGTATATGCCAAATACATTTGGTAAACATGCGTTGGCATTCTGTGGTTTCATGATGAAACTGAAAAGCTAATGAAATTAAATCCGACTAGGCACCACAATCACAATTATAATAATGTATATGCCAAATACATTTGGTAAACATGCGTTGGCATTCTGTGGTTTCATGATGAAACTGAAAAGCTAATGAAATTAAATCCGACTAGGCACCACAATCACAATGCCCATCCGTCTTCAGATGTTCCAGTTCTGGTTGCCGGTTAATGTTCCTGAGTTCTTTTTTCATAGTCGTGTATTTGATACAATCTCCTTGTTAAGTCTGATATGTTCTGATGAAATACTTTGATACTCTTGTCAAGGCTTTACGCTCAGGCACACATGGTGGTCTAGTCTTGGCTTAGTTTACAAGTGATCTAGTTCAAGTCTAGATTGAAAACTTACTTCTGGTGCTGTAATATGGAAATCTTGCTTTTCACTATTCAAATTCCAACAATCTGTGAACACACGTACACACTTTCTATAGTGTGTTTTATACAGTGCAAACAACGGGGAAATATCCATTGTATTTGGTACCAAACAGTGTTTATTGGTGTAAAGAATGCATTAAATAGAATACTAAGACTTCTATACTGCACTTAAATATATGTACTCTAGATAACAATTCAGAATTTTTATTGGTTCCTATCCAACTTCTATTCACCTAAATGTTTACTTACATAGTCAGGCCAATTCCATAGCAAAAGTAACGGACTTGCTTTGCGTATCCTAATCTCATTTAGGAAATGCGTGCAGGAAATAGGTACCTTCAGACCTTCACCTTGTCTCCCATTACAGTTATGTACACAACGCATGGAACACAAAACACAATGGAACTAAAAAAACTGGAGGAATTCTGGTAAAGTACCTCTACTAAGACAATTTTTACATTTTTAAGACCACCTGAGCCTACACAATAACAATGGCTTGCCATTAATCCATTACTATACTTGTAACAGCCTGAATTACAGAGTGAAAGGTTACTTTCTCTAAATATTTTACGTGAGAACCAAAAATGTCTTCATATCCGACAATCTAATTATATCTGATACACTATTATACAAGCGAGATATCTTTTAATATAAAATGGCTTCACTTACATTGAATATTCAGTTTGTGGTCAACGGAAATGACTTCACTTTCCTTTGACAAAGACACTTTGCAAGTATACATGCCTGCATCGGATGTCGTTAAATTCTTAATAACTAATTCTTCGCCTCCATTTTCAATGGAAATTCTCTTGTCATCACTAACTATAGCTTCTCCGATTGACAATAGTAGACTCCCTCGGCTCCACTGCAGTGCGTAATGGTCTAGAAAAATATTGATAAAAATTAAATCTTTTGTTTAGGGAAAACTCTCATTTACTTTAAACGAGAGCAAAAGTCATTATTCGTTGGGTATGGGTTCTCCAAACATTTATATCATATGTAATAGCCTTAAAATGTCTTTCCACAAATAAAGATCTAATGTATCACATAAATAAAAAGTATGAATAATTATATTATTTACTGAGATGCTCTCCATGACATGGTAATCGAATTATGCTTGAAATTTTTCCTTCGTAGGTCTTAGGTTCACTCGTTATCACCGGCATGTGATCTGCTGAAACGTCGTCGTCGTCATCGTCGTTTTCTTCTCCTTGGTATTCTGAATCGTCTCCTGCAATTATCAAAGTAATAAAATATTAAGTAAAGTCATATCCTCGAAAACATAATTTGTATTTAGTAATCATCAATTTCAACTCATAAGTTTATTTACTCAAGCATTTCATTGTCAGTTGTCTTATGAAAGGATAAAGCATAAAACATTTATATGATATAGCAAATACTTAAAGTTATTGACAGAACTAGAACTGATTATTTTACACACCCTGTCAAGATCCACATTAATTTCACCAACTTATCTCATTAAGTTCAGTCAATGTCAAAAATTAAATCTTCTGCCAATAATCAAGTATAAGTGTAAGAAATTATGACATCTGCCGCTTCATTCTAATGACCCATGGAATCATAACTATTTGTAACTTTGATTTTTACAACAAAAAACTTGTGACTCTACGGACTATTGAGGCAATAGAAAAATGCGCCTTAACAAATCCTGTTGCCAAACACAAAATGTCTAATACACATCCTCCTACACAGAAAGTTCAATGCAACATCTGCAGTTGCCAATATGAGCACATTTGTAAGAAAACAATAATTTCCAGAAATGGCAAATAACTTTTGATTTCTTGTTCAAAGTCATTGTCAAAATGTTTGTTACTAATAATCTTCTAATCATATTAGTATGGATGCGTTTATCTCTATGAGTTATCTCTATTATGTGAGTAATGAATTAAATGAAGAGAGTTCGAGGTTTCAGAGCAGAGTTCACAAGCAGACGTTCACTTATCCAGATACTTACGTACGACACACTCGTCCACGCACACCCTCATCCATTTGTCTGTCTATCGTGTGATATAGAACATTCTCAAACGACCAAGTAAATCAACATGTATACTGGAAATAGTACTTTAGCCATACTCGAGAAGGACTGAACTATATAGCTTCCACAGTTAAACGGATGAAATATTAACAGAAGCCTGACGAACAGAGAGAGAGAGAGATGAGTTAAAGACATTGATACACAGTTGAACGATCAAGCCTCGTCATGGTGTCATTGTTATCAAAGCTCATCTAGCATCAATGCAATTCAGATTGAATAGGCAAGCGAACGGTGCCCATTTCCCGAAAACACAAAAGTTCCCCATGTCCATCTCAATGGCTCTTATTAACACTCCATTGACAAGAAAACTTTCCCAGACACATTCCATTATCAACAGAATCGAATCTGAATGACACGACAATCTCAGTCGCCCAGCCAGGCGTCGCACACCAGCCATTCACATACTCATCATCACTAC
>JABASH010001439.1:0-26270 GCA_019776445.1 Tomocerus maximus | reverse complement strand
TGATTTTAATGTAATATTATTCCAATACAATCAGAAATAGGTCAACTAAATAATTTTTATAAGATTCTGCACATTGAATTCTATTGGAAGAGTTTCATTGGACCATATTTGGCAAATATTGACGATTTGGTATGCATTTGAAAATCATTAGTTTTCAAACAAACCGGTGTGTTTTAGAACAAACCAAGTTTCAATACAAACAAACTGTAACTGATATAAAATGGATATAAAATATTCCAGGTAGTAAAATGATGAGGATAATAAAATATTCCAGGAAAATAAATATGGGGATAATAAAATATTCCAGAAAAATGAATTATTCTATGATAATGATAGCATAATGTGAAACTGTCAAATAATCATTTATTCATATGAGATGAGAGACGACTATCCAGACTCCAGACGTAAGTATTAATACTACTGCCAAATGCCGCACATAATGATCACGCAGTTAATGATCATGATTTTTATTTAAGTCATACTAGGCTGATATTATCAAGCATTTGTCCTTAAAACTCTTTTTGTTGTATGAAAGAAAACTGACATACTTAAATTCTCGTGATTGAATAAAAACACTAAATAAAAACTAACTAAAAACTAATTATTGAATTTCTATCCACGTTTGTGTAATAACTAATAACCTTTCTTCCAAATAGTCTTATCTGGTATAAGTAAGAATAACATAATTAATACTAACTAAGGAATCTTAAGATCTATATACGTTATACTGAATATTTTTACGTATGAAAACAGCTATTTGCATGTAAGTTTAGACTATTGAATCGATTCGGCTTATATTATGCGCAATCCATAAATAATAGTTTACACATTAATAATTTATATATCACCGTAGTGTAATACATTAATTTGTAGGCATTTATTACGGCAGTATTACGGTTGACTAATAAAGCAGACAAAGTGCTGAGGAACAATATAAAGTTACCTATCTATGCAGATAACGTACAGATTCAAAGGCCAGGCAGTGCGAACAGATTTTTAAATTCCATATACTAATTATTTGGTTATATTATTTCATTAGAAAAAAAATCTCTTCATTCAAACAGTACTGTACTTAATAATAGATATTTAATTGATTCTCTTTCAAATGAGTATAAATGTATCTATATCTAGCATGACATAAAATGTAAAATATTTAAATCAGTTACATAATCGTCATAATTCTACTTTCAAATACAATCAGTCATCGTCCCTCATGATACTCCTCATCTTATTGGTATCAAAACCAGGACTATCTCTGTTGTCTCTGGTTTTTAGTGTATTTCTGCCATTAAATCTACTATTAAATGCAAATCCACGTTTCTGGTTTAGCAATTCATAATCTTCAAACACTCTAGAATTTCTTTCACGCCTTCTTATGCTAAATTGTTCTTGATTACTTTGAGTAGCTACTTGGTCATCGCGCCTGAGTTTTCTAGTAGGCACAAACCGGAGCGATTTTGGCCAATCCTTAGTGTATCTTAAATCAAGCATAATATTGTTCATCTGGTTTAGAGTTAAAGATTTTCCTCCTAGTCCCCAATCAAGATATCTGTCCAAAGGTAGCTTCTTTAACCTAAGTCTCTCCTTCTTGGCCTTGGCCATGGATAATGGTCTAGGATCCGTTTTGTCAACCATAGCTCCGACAATGTAGACATCGTCTTCATTGAATTCTTCCAAGTAATCTTGGGCGTTTGGTGACAAATAGACAATATCTTCTTTTGGGAACAAGTCTAAATAGCTTTTTTCCGTTATAATAGTGAAGTAATCGTCATCATACAGTGTTGGAATAATATTTAGCAAATGGTGCATCACTTTTAAATCCTTGTGGGCATTGCATAGTGTGACACTGAATGGTTGGGGATGAAGCTTGTTTTCTGTTAAAGTTAATTCCAGTTGCTTCGCACAATTCTTAGCCTCTTTTTCTGTCATATATTCGTCATAGCCGAGATCATAGACTAATG
The DNA here is from genome assembly GCA_019776445.1 of Tomocerus maximus. Lineage (NCBI taxonomy): Eukaryota > Metazoa > Arthropoda > Collembola > Entomobryomorpha > Tomoceridae > Tomocerus > Tomocerus maximus. Next base: position 24,309 of record JABASH010001439.1, on the reverse strand, counting down.
GCCGACCAAATTTATAGGCTTGAAATATTTTGTTGTGATAAAACTTAGCTATAGTTGTATCACGAAAACGGTGGAACAAAGTATTCATACCTAAACCGTATTTCATACCATATTGATCATTTTCTCTTGGAAGTTTGGGGCCCAACCTCTCCTCTCTTAGCCTTCTCTCCTCTTCTTTCTTACGGCGACCAGCAGCTTGTTTCATTTCCGTTTTAAAGAGAAAAATGTAAAACCTTTTCCTTTGTGACTTTGACCCCAAGCTCAGAAGCTCTTTCCAACGTGGAAGCTTAATCTTCGATGGCACCAATGTTCCTTCTTGGCTGTTGTAAAATAAAAAATGCACAAGTAAGATACTGGAAAATTATACAAATTAACATGTTATGAATTTATCAAAGTAAAGATATAACTACTGCAAGAGCATTCATAAAATTATTACCGGTATAGTTCATGCTCCAGTTGAATGTATTGCACTTTCTGGATGAGCTCTGGGTCGCCGCCTGTGATTGTTTGCAAATCTTCCTCGCTTAGAAACAATGCGAAATCCTCAGGTTTTTTGCTTCCATCCTCAAGACTTTCACCGGCTGTATTTTCATCATCCGATTTTGGGTCTAACTCTAGTCTTTCTTTAGAGGTGGTTGACAAGAATCTATATGAATTTTGGCTGAATAATCTTTGACTTTCCACGGGCAATATAAAGCTGCATGGGCTAGCATTAAAAGGCTTTTCAGGACAATTATGTATCCATTTAACTGAAGATAATGTTCGTCCACTTACACATCCTGGACTCAGTTTAAATCGGTGTCGCACTCTTAAAGTATAGCTTAGTCTTGAGTTGAACATGATTGATGTTTACTGTTTACAAACGGTACGGTTGACGGTGAACGTGGGAAGTCGGTGATAAAGAATTGAGCGATTGACGGCTTTCGACGGATGACACGATGAATGTTCCGAATAATTAAAATTAGCCAAAATACTGAGACGATTTCAAGTTTAGTGTATTTCGTATTTAGATTGAGTGTTAAATAATTTCGGTATTTGATGACTTTTATGTTGAAAAATTAGAAAAAAATTAGCGGAAGATTAAAGAATGTTGGATGGAAATGCATTCGTATTTTGTGCTACAAACATTATAGCGCCTTTTACCAACGAAATCTACTTCAATGTTTAAAGTCTTCCTCCGTTCGCCGATAATTCTCATCTAGGACAGAAACTGTAACCTGCAACTTTTAACTTGCAGCAACGGCAGAATTAGAATTGGTTTATGATCGAAATATATAGGCTAATTACATTTAATTTTTGTGACTGATGCATGATGGTCGTTTTATTTGATGGATCGTATAGACACATACGATTATACGACTGCAGTTGCAGAATGCGACTGCAGTTTGAGAGAAAGTCTGAATTAAAAAGAGTTTACTAATGACTTGAAATATAAATTAACGAATAATAAATAATTACGCAAGGCACAAAGGGCGAGTTATAAACTTAAAGCAACAATTTTTATTTCCATTTAATTCAATAATATTATGAGAGACATTCATTAGCTTTATGCGAAGCAACATATAGCAATAAATTACATAATTACATTACATTCACTTCTTATTATCAGTATAATTACGCTCATTACAACTGTATAATATTTTATACTATTTAGCTGAATGGGATGACACTTTCATTCTCTGTGAAGACAATAAATAGTAATTATCATTACAAGTATACACATGCACGAGTCATCATTCCATCATAAACGTTTTATAAATGTGTCTCTGAGATTTCAATATTAAATTGCTTGCTGTTGTGTGATGTCTCCTGCAGAGATACAAGTAATACTTATTTTCTTATCAATCACTGCTTTGTAGCTACCCCTTCAAGTTAAGCATTGCTATATTGCAATAGCTGCAGTTAATTAAACCCACATAATTCATGTATCTAAATAATTTGATATATTTTAACTAACATAAATATCTAGACTACAAATTAGCTGTCAATTAATTAAACAAATAAAACGAAAACTACAGTTGTGCTATTCAATATAGTTTAGAGAACTATTAACTAACTGAAATGCATAGTATAGACTTTGAACTTTACCTTACAAAAGCTAGAATTAAATTAGTAATACGTTGTAAACACCGGATCGGATCCAAAGAGTTGATCATTAAGGCTTTCGTTAACTAATATTTTTGTGAAATATTAATAAGCTATCATATTAGTATCAATAATAATATTATTGTAATGTGGCTCAACTCACACACTAAGTTGACGTCTTTGTCATTGTATACATACGTGCAAGTGTAATAGACAGCTAAAAGAGAACTGTGTAAGTGTACAAGGTGTTAAGTATCTACTTACACTAACTTCTACTTATAATATTCCTATTTAATAGGTACCTACTTCACAAATGCAATGCAATCGACGTGTTTCACAGAAAACACAATTTGCGATTATATAATAATTAACAATAATTATTCGTATTATAAATGTAACAAACTTTCAGTATTAGACATTTTACTAACATGCTAACAGTAACTGTTAAATGTAGTATTGTATACAATTGAAATTTGTGCACAGTGCAAATAGAATTCCCTTCATTTTACAATACATTACTATAAATATAGCATCAGAATTAATTAACTAATTATTGTAACAGATGTCTAATTTAATTACGAACAGCAAAAGTAATGTCAAAGTGCATTTGGCTGTAGAAACTCAATATTTTTAGGGAGGCGACAGTATGCAACGATACTCTATACGTTCCATACAGTCTGAGTTCCTTTCCTTAAGTGATTACAAAGAAGCAAAAGACATTATAGTATAATGTCATATAAGTAGTATATCTACTTACTTCAATTAATAAATAGCATAGCAATAAGTAGATGAGAGCTTTATTACTTTGTTTTGAATGAACGCGGAACGCGTAATACCTATATCTATCAGGCATGCAGTGTGTCTGCTCCACTTTCCGAAGTCTCATTTCATTAATAATGATTAAGTATTTCTATGAATTCAATGGAAATGCCATGCATTTAACTGGCAATAAGCATTTCTGGGTATCTCTGTTCAACAGACTTCATGTTTAAGCATTAAATTCATTAAAATTGTCATGAAATTAAATAAAGAGAGCAAAAGATTGCAATGGACACAATAAAATACTAGCAAGTTACATTATGGCATCAAAATAAACTACTCAGGGAAAATTTCCGGTTACATACTTCGAACAAAAAAGGGAGCGTTTGCTTTATCGATGGTGGGGAGATGGTAGTAGGGGAGTCGAGTAGAAGTGGAATGTTACATTAAACTAATGTATCTGAATTTCAGTTTCTTTCATAATTGGTAGATTTTGTGTAAGGCAATAATCACTGTTTTGCTATTTACACACATTAAGATCTTTTTCAGGGTTATTAGTTCATTGGCTTGAAGTATTTTGTTATTTAATTTTGCTGTACATGTGATTGTTTGATATCAAGTCAACAGGGCTTGTACAGTGTGTAGTTTCAGTTGAATTCTTGAGATATTGTACAAAGGATGTACATCTCATGATTTCTTAGCACTCGGAAACAGACAGACGTACCTCTAATATCTTTACATATCCTTACAAACTAATAGTTATATTATCTACTAATGTAAAGCTACACAACCTCATTCTTCGGACGCACGACAGGACTGTCTACACACTCAACCCAAAACTGCAATGTAAATTCAATGTAACAGTTATATTATTTTACATTACAGATGAGCATCAGGTCCCTGCCAATAACCATGCAACAAAAATTACTATATAACTATTACTAGATATCCAATACAAGTTTAGAGTTTACAGATTTAGTTTAACATACCTAGCGTAGCATAACTGTCATAAAATGCACACAACAAATAACGTACTCAAATTCCCACATAAATGCAAATATATAAAAACTATTGTATTAAACCTTAATAATGTAGTAGTATAGCATGCACAGATCAGATGGATGCTGTGAATTCTTGCACGCGACAATTTGATATTTTTCCAAATAAACCATTTCAAAATCAAAATCTAAACTAAACTATGACTGCACAATACAATACAGACTTCAAACCTTATTTACGTCTCACCAGATCTGTATTGTATCATCATAGTTTAGCATTTCCTATTCAGTTGAGCAAACTTTAGCAATTGCACTCTATCTAATGCTTCTTAAGCTTACGCTTACAATTAGTAGAACGATTCATTGTGTGAATAATTTATCAATAAGTTACTTAACCATAGTATATTTATGTATTTTAGTTTTTCATTTGACTCCGAAAGACAACCAGTATTTTTTAAATTTATTTTCTCAGTTTATCATAAGCTTTGAGAATCCTGCCTTGTAATTTTCTCTATTCTGTATCTTATCATTTCTAAAATCTACGGAAACATCATTGCACATTTTTCTATATACAAACCCACACAAAATTGAAATATTTAACAGGAAGAAATTATCTAACATAATTTGTGGTATGTATAGTCGTCCCTAATTATCAGTTTGATTTCTATAACTTATAACATTATTCGATAGTTCTGCGAAGGTTCCATTCAGCTGCCTGCTACATATTTTCATGAGATACGCACTAGGCGCTACGCCCTTTCATTCATCTCTTTTTATCTTAAATGTATGTTCTTATTTAGATAGTCGTTAGGTGGTAATAGTAAATAAGTATTTAAATTGTCAGGTAGCCTGCACAAGTAGAATTCTAAAACTGAATAATATTTTCTTTTTTCTTTAGTGTCCGTATTTTGGTAGCTGATGCGATGCGATTTAGAAGTTGACGTCAAATTAAATTCCTTCACAAATTGTAAGGTTATTGAGTGCTTTGCTGTTGGATTTCTATTTTCTCTACCGTCATTTCAGGATTCATTGCAGCTGCTTCTTGGATTGCTTCAGCTAGGGCTTTATCATGGTCTATCGGGTCGCCGTCCGATTGGATTGTAATCTTTTGTTCCACACGAGTTTCTACTACGCCGTCTTTCTCCGTCTTGTACTACAACACAAAGAATCAATAAATCAATCCCGAGACGTGATAATAATAAATATGATGGCTAAGTGCAATGTCATAAACTCCTTTCGGAAATTCAATTTCCAGAAATGCGGTTAAAGAGCCAGGAGTATAGTAAAATAATTCCAATACTAGATACATGTGCCAATTGGCAACAAATTCGATCCTAGTAAAGTACACCAGAAAAAAACGAGTTAAGTCAAAGTGTCAACGTACCGTAACTGTCTCCACAGTTCGCACTTTAGAACTGACAGTCTGAGAACTGACGATTTCTCCCGAAGCAACATAAGAGCCATCCTCAGATTGCATGGCCACCTGAAACAGCAAATTATAATTTAGTAAAAAAATTAATTCCATTAGAAATTAACATTAAAATTTTGGATATAAAAATGCGCACTTTTCTAGTTTCAGTTTGCACAACAGGTACGTGTGTTGTAGGTGCCTGAGCAGCAGGAATCAATGTAGACGGATCGTATTTCACGCTTTCTGTTTTCACTATTGGAGGCTCAGTGCTGGAGGTCATTCCCTGCTGTTTCAAAATCAACAAAATACAAATTATTATTTCTTGTCTTTATTCCTTACGGCTAACATAATCATAAAAACTGATGACATAACTTTTGACTTAAACAACATGAAAACTAACACTGACTGAATCCCCACATCGGTCTTCATTCCTCCACTCGTTATTAACACAAGTAAAAAATAGGGACAAACTACGAACAGATAAAAGCATGACAGAAAAACAAGATTGAGGTAAAGAAGGGAAAACCGTTACCCGGAATTTGTTAGTGCTAGGCACAACGTCGATCAATGTGCCGGAGCCTATACTGTCCGTGCTAGAACGTCTACTTGGAGAATCATTCTGCATGCATTCAAAAGCATATTAGAATACAAATTGCTGCTATAAAAGACATCAAGTAACTCACCCAAATTCCACCGCAGCTTTACTCAAGGCTCTATTCGTGATTAAATTTTACAACCTCTCATTGTCAGCACAAGCGCTAACCATATCATAAGATTCTTCAAAAAAAAATTGAGACATTTGGGAAAAAAGTAAGTGCTAAACTTTCGTTACAACTTCGCTTAGAACTTAAAGGCATATCTACGAATATTGTATCAAGTAACTAAATTTTGTGTAAAAATAATGCGAAATCATTATGAAACGTAAAATAAAACAGAATTGAAATTTATAAGCATAATTAAATATTAAAAAACAATCACGTCATTCCATTGCATTGAATTAATCACATCTCAAACACAAAAATATTGTTTCTCCCTGGTTAATCATGGCTATATATTATAGTAATTAGTACTGTAGTCTGTACTCTGTACCTACTGTCAATTTGACAATAAATTATGGTCTCGAATACTGCCTTGAGTAATGGATTAGACTAACGCAAATATTGTTTAAACACCCGTGAAATAAAATGCCACATGCCACACCAATATTTGACCAAAATTGTTAGTCTGTCTACTACTTAGTGACAAATAAAACTTTCCCACACCCAATCTAAATAAAGACAGGCAATGCAAGTAGGTAAATAAGGAAAAATCTTTAGGATGAACTATAGGTAAGTAAATACATGTCCATTAAATCCATTATTCCTATAATAGCACAAAGAAGTTCTAGCGAATTGAGTTCATGTTGGCAGAGTTCGTCAGCAGAAGAAATCAAGGAATGTCTGTGAACTGGATTAGTGGTATAAGTGTGAGTAGTAATGTAATTAGGTGAAAGTTGTAAGTTAATAAACGTGACTCACCGCTTGGTCAGTAGTTAGAACTGTGGCAGTTGCTCTCACTTCCTGAGTCACAACAGTTTGCTCTGTTCGATTAGCAGAAGTTGAAGTGGTGTGAGTGAAAGTTTTCTCCTCAATCTGAAAGTTGAGGTACAAGGAAACACAAATGTAAATAAATTATATGCACACAAGATTATCAATACACACCGCTGCAAACCAGGCAGACAATGGAACTCAATCAAAAAATCGATCATTTCATTCGATTAATTCAAATCTGACTAGAATACGATAGGTAATGTTAAACTACAAGGCAAGGAGCTCAATAGAGTTTCCCAGCAAAACTGTCCCATGTGCCAAGTAGAACATATTTTTATGTACCAAACTATAAAGGCATAGCCATTAAAGAAAAGAGAAATATAGAAAGAAACAATCCTGGAAGTACCAAACGGCCTTTCTGCTCGTACCTGACTCGTTGTTGCATTTTTCTCCTTGTCTTCCACTGATGTTGCCGTTCTCGTTGTCACTTTGGTTGCTTTGATATGAGGAGCAGGATCTGAACTTGAGGAACCTTCCTGAGCTTCCGCCTAAGCATTCGCATAGTTAAAAAAACAACTCATATTGCATGCATTGCTTTCCCCGCAATACATACAGCTACTTAATGTCAACTACTTAAATTAATTTAATTAATGTTTTACAGAACAAGACAGTGATATCAATCTACTGATAGCTCACAGCTACAAAAGCAGGCCTATATTATTTTCAAAATACTGGGTGATAAAATACATGCAATTGGCAAAAAAATTTCAGCCAATTATGAATAAATAAAATTAAAATAGCTCTCAATTTAAAACATTTAATTAACTGAAAATACCAACCTGATTAGTTGTTGTGGATAATGTGACTAACCCGCTACCACCTGGGGTCAAGTCTTCAATTTTTTCGTGAACATCTTGACGAATTCCACCAGAATCTTTAATAACCGTTTGTTTCGTTGTTGTTTTGACAATTTTGGGGGTGGTTGAAGGCAATGCACCCCTTCCTTTACCTTTTTTCTTACTACTTCCCCTTTTCACCGGATCTGTTAATTCTGACGACAAAGGAACTTTGTTTTCTGCATAATCATCACTGGAAGAGCTATTTAAGCTGTCACCCGAGTCTGACTCTGAGCTGTCCTCAGAATCTGGACGAAGTCGCTTCTGCTGTTTTGTTCCTCTTTCTTCAGGGGTATCTGGAGAGACAACGGCTTGGGAATGTACAGTTCCAGGATGAGTAATCATTGACTCTGAAGGTGCAAATGACTTCATGGGGGTCAAATACGAAAATGTATTCGTTGGAGACCTACTGGTCATTGATTCCTGTCCATAAACTGGGCTTCGCGCATTTCCTCTTGTCATCGGAGTAGAAGTGGAGAAAGGTGTAGGAGAAACATCTCGGAATCCTTTATTTTCGATTGGGGACGATGGTTGATTGAGGAAACTGGTCGTATAGCCGGGCTGTGCAAAAATATTTGAAGACACAGGTGTTCTTCTTTCTCTGGCATCTCCAGACTCACTTCCTCTTGGAGAGTTAAGATGTGCGTTTGTGTATGTGGGGCTCCTCGGAGCTCCATTAGCATTTCCAGAGCCTGTGCTGGCAGCACTCCAAGGTCGTTGAACATATAATCCTCCTGGCGATGGTGTTCGTTGCTGTTGTCTTGCCGGCCCAAGAATAACTCTGTTTTCATTACCGAATCGTTCTACATCAAATCCTTTATCCTTTTCTGGAGTGGTCACTGGTGTTCCTGTTGGCGTGCCAGGAATAGCAACTCCATCCCCACCACCACTTTTTGCTAAATCTTCTAAAAGTTTCTTTCTTCGTTCCGCCGACTCAGCAACCTTATCGGAGTCACCTGGTGCATAATTAAAGGCAACACCCTTGGCTTTTATTCTCATTCCTGGACTTTTGTCATAAGCTTCTGGGCTAGATAAACCACTCAACGAATCAGATTGATCTTTGCCTTCATAAGTGAAAGCTCCCGAAGTCACACCAGGCTTCCTTTTAGCATGGTCGTCAACAAAACGCTCTTCATACTCATACTCTTTAGTGTACTCAAAACTCTTGGACTGATCTGGAGAGGACAATGGGCTTGACGATCGTTCATCAGGTGAAGTGGGAGATTGAGGACCATCCGAGGCACTACTAGTATTTCTCTTACCACCAAATAAACTGCTACTGAAGAAGCCACCACTCTATACGCATAAAGTGGCAAAAATCCGTGCAAAATCAATAATAATCAAATTATAACGTACATAAATGTATGTCAAGTATGTAACATACAAAAAATAGGAAATGGCGAAAACTGTCTAAAATATACATAAAAATAGCGACAATAGTACAAATACAAGGGCTAGATACTTAAATCGAATTGATTGACAATTATTAAATACAAAAATGTGCACTAACTATACTATTCATTCATACACATGCAAATTACCTTCTTCTTTGACGGCGTCGGCTCGGCATTACCATTCGTAAGTTCTGGATTGGGAACAGCCATGGCTTCCCGTTCAGGCTCCTCTTTCAACTTATCCTTTTCTTTCTTCTTATCTTTTTTCTCCTTAGTAAAGTTAATAGGAGGAAGAACAGCAACACCTCCGATAGGCTTCTACATGAATCATTCACAAATCTAAATTAATCCTTATTGATTTCTAAGTAAGTATGGTTTAACTAGTAAATTTTGAGTCAGGCCATTAGCTGAAGACAAACAATTCAACATTTTACTTTACATTAAAGTATTTACAGAGATAGTTGTTAACTAGCAGTCATCGTCATCCCAATTTTCCATAATTACCAATTATTATCAAATCAACAAAATGAATTAGGGCATTTACTGACTCCGACTGGTCATCGTGAACAAATACGTACTAAAAGAGAGAGCTGTGTATTTCAGCCGTGTCATCATAAAATTCAGTGTCACAATTGTGTAACATTCGTACTATCGTACTTCAACTTTCTACTAGTAAGTGGTTTGAATTATCTTGTATGATTTCAAGGCTGAAAAACTTACTAACTAGTAACAACAGTAAAACAAGTGCAACATGCCAAATAAAAATGTCAAAAAAATGCAATGCACCAGCAACTATATCAAATAGGTTTAGGCAGAGGTTAGGGAAAGGCGAAGCGGAAGCGCAAAATACAAGCGATTCAAATCGGAAATGTTTATAGGCGTCAAATGACCAATTCCAGCAGGAAAATAGAAAGAGACTGGCGTGGCCAAATGACGAGCAGAGCAGACCAACGGAACGACGTCACGAGACTGACGAGACGATTTTCTTGGCAATGCCATGTCGAGAGTACCTGGAGAGCCATTTGGAGCAAATATTCCTTAGTCTCGGAGACACAAATGGATTTACGAGCGCGGAAAGCTAGCTGAAGTGCATAGGAGCGAAGGCTGTGCTCAGCGTCAGCGTGACAACTGAGGAAGTAAGCAGGGGAGGAAGCGAGGTCAGGCAAAGAGCGTACCTTCGCCCTCACTTGCTTTCCTGTCCCACCATCACCTCCACCACCAACATCACCATAACCCTTCTCTTCAGCCGAATCTTCGTCTTTCGTCTCGTACTCCCCTTCGTCGGAACTACTGCTTGAGCCTTCCATTGAACCATACCGTCCCAACTAGAGCCCAATATCAACAACATCAGCTCCAACTCTTTCATTACATTACGTTACGTACGAGAACTCAGAACCACCAACCGGTTAAGGAACATTATTTCCATAAGTAGTAACCTAAATTAAACATTCTATCGTCTAAACACCAGTTCTCTATACTACAGCCAACATCTAACACCAAAGAACTTCAGTACCAATGCGTAATGTTTAGTTCCTTTCGCCTTTCTCTCTGTCAATTAGTATCTTCACAAATGAAAACGTTAACGTTAGTTCATTTAAAGCAGTATTAATGTGAAATGTGCCGGTGCAGGAATCATCGAAATTTTTTTCAACAACCTTTTTGCCAAAACGAAAAATTTAAAATACGCAAGTATTGAAGATAGACAGATAATAATTCAAACTTCATATAATATTATGTGTTCCAATTCCAACTACACCCACTATCCAATTTTCATCAATAGTACCGTTGTATCAGTAACGGTACTAGTGCAGGGAATGGAACCATAATGCTTTCAGGAAGATCCATCAGTCTCAAAATACTTAAAAATTGGAGTTTTCAAAATAATTTAAAAATAATACACAGTGCTACAATAAAATAATGAAATTGTAGAGTAAAAAAATATAGTTTCAAAAGCTAATTTTGAAAGAAACTGTTAACACAAAGTGATGTTAAGTAAATAAAGCATACGACAGCAGGGAATACAATATGTTAAATATAAATACACCTAAATCACACGGACGGATGCATAGAATAGGGTAGTAAAGAATTCTACAAGACTACCGCTATAAGTATTCTGAGTCTGAATTCTTCCAAAAATGGGACAAGTTGTTGCAATAAGAAATATTAAAATAGAGTCCTTGTCATATGAGTGTGACACCAATAGCACGTGAATCGCCAGTGAAATGGCATGACTTCACAAAGGCCAGTAGTATTATATTAATATTAACTGTGTGTTGAATTGTGAACTACTTTGAAAAGGAGAGGAAAAAGGGCAAAGAACAATGATGTTGCCTTCTCACGGCTTACCTTATCCTTCTTCTTTTCTTCTTCACGAATAGCTTCTTTGACAGGACTGGCATGTCCTGAAGCAATTTTTTCTAAAGGATGTGACATTGTGTGTCGTTTGTTAGCTTCAATATCCTCCATAGAACTATGACGTCCTAGAGCTAAGAAAAAAATGCAGGCAAGCATTTAATAGACTTATCAGAATCCTATTATGCAACATTCTTCCAAACCGAATTGTATTTAAATAGTAGTTATTTAATCAAATCAGTCCGAGCATAGAGAAGGGCACAAGTAACTACAAAAATAATTGAACTATTGTTACGTAGAATTAATTTATTAGAATTACCATCCATGCTTCTAGAAGTTATATTTCTTCCACTAAGACTTCTTTCGAATTTCGGAGCAGCTCGATCAATAGTAGCATTCTTAGTCTCATAGAAAGTTCGACCAGAATACCGGAATTTAGAACCAAATCTTGGAAAGAAGCCGGTTTTAGTAGGTGGCTCAGGAGCCATAAGTCTAAAATTGTATAAACAGACAAATGCATAAACAAGTTTTGTTTTTATTATGCACCCAGGATCTAACTGAATAAAGAATGTGAAGAAACCCCAACTTTTCTGCAATATTCATTGAATTCAGTTGCATTTGCATTGCACCGTACCTGAAAAATGTATGATGCTCTACACACGTCTTCCACAATAACTTAGCAGCTCGGCGGTTGGCCAATTTGAAAACAACTGTCGGCTCGAATTGCTCAAATTCACCCGGTCTTACTTTTATATAGAAATGTTGTCGTTTGTACGAAATCTTAAGGATTTTTGGCCACGCGAATCTATTGATTCGAAGCCTATAATGGATAAAGCAATAAAGAAGTCAAGGATCATTAGTCAAAACATAATGTATTTTTTGTGCATAAACTACCTACCTATGCACATTAAGTGGAAAGGGGAGATGGGATGGAGATGGAAAATGTCGAGAAATAGTAAATCATAAATCACGATAAAATGTTATCCAAAGAGTCTAACCTGTCCCTGTAGACAAGGAGGCCTTGGGAGCACACTCCAAGTTGGATGTCAAGACCTTCAGAATCTTTGGCGGGGTGAAGATCTACTCCGTACATTGCCAACTTTTTGGCATTCTCCAGATAGTTCAACTCAGCCTCAGCTGGAGTCTGGCCCCTAAATAGATACAGATGCAGTTTCTTTTATTTAGTATCTCCATTACTTTTCATTCTCTTTCTTATCAAATTAATAAACCAACGATGGAAGGTTACTTTTTTGCCTTAACCTGGCACTTTAATTATTAGCTTATTACAAACAATGTTGCCCTATTGTCCCATTTTCATTGGTGGAGTACAGATAAACATATGCTTTGAATAATAAGTACATAAAATATAAATACACTTTACATAAAAATTGTGAGAAAATCTACTCTTGTTTACCAGTTGCAAGTTAACTATGGCCATATCTCAATTTAACTGTAGGCCAAAATGCACTTTTGTGAGATCTAAGCACTAGCATTAACAAACAGGTAATTGTAAACAATTTTATAGCGTCATATTTGCAAGAAATTTAGTGCATTTCATTCCCCATTTAGCCAAGAAAAACATGGTACACCAAAATTATATGATCCACATTAAATTAAATGTCCGCAAGACTTACTTGTGAGTTTTGTGCAGTTCAAGTACTTTGGTCTCTAACTCTGGAGTCTGATGAGGGGCGAAACGAAATTCCTTTAGGTAATCTTTCTTATGCTCTTCTGCGTCATAGTCTCCCATTTCTGACTGCACCAGGTACGAGCCCAGCAGAGCATGTGTCACAAACGAGCATGGTAATCTACAAATAAGTATACAATCATGCATTAATGCATCGTCATACTATGATGTAACGGCTAAAGAAACATCGCCGATGAATTCATACACTTATATGATACCAAAGTCACCTTATGGTTAATTACGGCTATAAAAGACTTACTTTTCAACAAGAATATCATTACGAACTTGTAGGCATAGATTGTAACGTGTAATGTCTTCATGAAGCTGAGCTGGCTCCGGAGGGTAAAATTTAACTTGGAAATAAACTTCCCAAGGGTCATCTAAAAATTACATGTTAGCATTAGCTACTAAATCTTTCAAGTTAATAATAAACAAACAGTATGAATGAATAACAGTCAATTCTTCACTTCACATGCACTCATATTGCATGTGACAGTCATGAGATTTCGAGGCTTAGGACTAGAACGATCAAAATGTGTAATCCTTGAGGACACTTACTTTTGAGCTGCTTAGAAATCCTCTTATCAGTCTCCACCCAGACCGTGTATCCATGTCGATCTTTAAAGTTCAATCCGAAGTAATCTTTTTCCAGGAGATTGATATACTCGCACACTTTATCCAGAAGTTCTTGGCCCTTTGCCTTCCTCTGAAACAACAACAAAGAAATAAATCCTCTTTTTTCAAAACACCATTCAAATACTAATAGGTAGTCGTGCGAAAGTTTATGCCAACTTTCCCTGCCCCAGCGATATTTTATTCTAAAATAATTATATTTACTTCACTACGATTTGGGATATCAAAATAGGAAAGACCGTGAAAGAAAAGAACACTCTATTATACACATAACCATTAAACTCTTAACTAAAACTGTGGCTACCTGGCAGCTGCAGCTAGCTGACGGGGATTTAACAGCTTTTACAGTAGATCGATTCGATCTAATGGCAAATTAAGGCAATCGATAATTTGTTGGAGATTTTATTGTTCTCAAATCCAACAAACCCTTAAAATATCTTTAACTCAAAAATGTTCTAAATGTCATATTTTCAGTGAATAGAGAATTTCATACCAAAATAATACCAAAGAACACAAAAAGTTAAATACACTCACAGACTCACGATTCATACTCTTCTATCTAATAAGGCATGGCCTTTAAAATTTTGGATAGTACCATTTCAATAAACAGTTACGCAATGCATACCTTTGATTTAAGCATCACCCTCGCCCTCGCCCTTACCCCTATATATGGTTGGGATTTAGGTAAATTATAACTTAGGTTATGGATTCCTTTAATAATAATATCAAAAAATGCCACCATCTGACCAGGCCAGATGTATTTAAATCTAAGTTTTTTAACCATAATTTCTTGGTAAATATCATATTGGCCTATTACATTCCATCTCGATAAAAATGGATCATAGCCATAGCAGGAGACTGAGTATAAGGTACGTTAAACGTATTGTATTGTAGTATTACTAGAGTATTAAAATTTCTGTATTTGTACGACATAAGTACATAGCCAATTGGCCACGTATTACAATAAGACTGTAAGACGCATGTGAATAAGTAGTAGTATGTATATACGTGAAAAAAGCTTCTGATATTATAGCAATTAATAAAAATAAAGGCTTTTTACGAACTCAATCTACTATTCAGGTACTTAGGTTAAAAGCTTAGGTGAATGAATCAATGAATGTTGTAGAGGTAGAGTAAAGTAACAGTAAGTAATAGGCCTAAGGTACTGCATGGGCAGGTACTATAGGTAGTTATTTTACAAATCAATACGTTCTACAACCACCATAAACCATTTGAGGCAAGTAAGTGGAAGACTTAACAGGGTAGTGGTAAAACTATGAGAATGTGCCAAAGCAGGAAGTAACGAACAGTATGAAATGAAGTATGTATCTATAGCTAGTTAGATTTGTATTTGTATAGTGTCCATGATCTAAAAGATCATATCCTAAATAGAGTAAGGCAAAGGCATAAATGCAAAGGAAAATATGTTAGGTTGGCGGATGTTGGCTTTTCTTTTGTCAAGGGAAATAAATGGAGACCGAAGCCCAACTTGTTTATCCTCTTGACTAGGACTGCATTGACATTAAGATTAAAATTTTGGAATTCTTGAAATGCCATGTAACTCTTGTATAGTATCTCTTCCAGTGTAAATGTGAAATGGAATTACTAAAACTAAAGCAGTAGCTGTGCTTTGCTCGTTCTCAATTCTGTAAGTTGCATTTTTAGTAGCGTGTAGTAGCGTATAAGTGTGTACTCTACTGACTGACTGAGTTCATAGACTTATAGACCCAGTAAAAGTGTAAAACCCCGATGCAGAAGTAGGAGTGTTTTGCACAAGTATTTCACGAGGTATTTCACTACATAAATACTGTTCTACAGCCTGTACTTACTGTGTGCTTTGCTGTGCTACGTTGAAAAGGAAAAAAGGAAGGGCGCTATAAAAAAGAAGGTTGTGCATCAAACAGTTTTATATCTGTAGATAGTATTATTTCTAGTTACTTCACTTTCACTGATTGTGAACTACCCGGCTACCTAAAGTTAACCCACAGCCATGCCACCTACTTTCTTTACTTTCTCTTCTCGGCACTTTACTAGCACTACCAGATATGGATCACATCGCAACAGACGGGTTTAGGAGAAAACTAGGTACTAACTTACTAGTGCTTCTACTTTCTACAACTTTCCCAACTATACTCCACTAGTGACTAGTGGGTCATGGGAAAAACCAGTGCGAGTTGAATTTTCCTTTGCTTTCTTCGCAATATAACACATCGCTCTATCTGTGCATTATGTACTCCACATTTCTCCACTACTCTGCTATACTAGCTATACTCTTTCTTTCTACTACTTATATCACCATATACAAATAATGCACAATAGCCAGAGATCTCTGCTACGTTATACTGCACCTTCTCTCTCAAAATATTGTTCCCATTATATTATTAGATACCTATTAGGTTCTATATCCGAATGAATGCTAGTTATTTTTAGGCATATACGACATTAGTTATTTTGTAATAGGGATAAATATAGCCGGGCCACGACTGAAGAGAAGACCATAAGGATATAATATATTGTCTCTGTCGGTATGTATGTATAAGAATATGTGGTGTACTTTGGCTCTGCATCGTAGTAAGTACCGAGAATTGAATATAGGTATAGATGAGTTGGCTCCAGTCCGGGAATCCACGGATCGATAGCCGTGTCGTGCCACCGAATGCTAAATAAAGCAGTTTTACATTCTCATCTCATCAGTAGAGTTAGACTCTGGACTTTCTACATTTGAGCGATCTATTCCACCTCTCAAGTAGCTATGAGTTCCAAACAAAGTACTCACTTGCTTCGTTCTGCTATGTTACGCTACGTAAGGTAGTTAGTGAGTTTTGTTGGGAACTACTACCATCCTACTAACCTATACCTACTATTTACTTGTGGTATAGCCAAAAAGCCAAGTCTCAGTCTCGCTACTTACACCCGTCCATATTATATAAGTAGTAATAATAGGCATTTGTTTTCCTACACTTTTTGTTTTGTTTACCACAATCCAATTCACCACCCAACTACAAACAGACTTAATAAGTAACAGACCTACTCTATCCATTTTTTGTGGAATCAACAAAATTTTTCATTCGAAAAGACTTTCGTGTTGTAACCTAATAATGAAATTATTAAAGCATAGTATGTAAAGTAATAAGAAACAAAACCTAACAATGCTGCAACTGTTGAAAGGATAACTTTCTATATTACCATATTCTATCATCAAATAAAGAGATATTTCGGCACAGCAAACAAAAACTATCTAAAAATAGGAATTCGTTTCGAATCTATTAATATTGCCTAAAAAACCGCTAAGCTGTCGATAACTGTTGCGGAGGAATCAGCAGGCAGCACAGACATTTATAAATAAAAAAGAAAGTTCAGTATGCCATGCCAGATGCATGAATACATGCCGTTCCAATAATTTATCAGAAACGTGGCAAATCCACTATTAAGATTGACAATATTCTACTCCAGTTTTAGTAAGCACAGCAAAAACCAAAAGGATTAAATACAACTGCAACGATATAATGATTCTTCCAACCAGAATGTAATTAAAGTTAGTAAAAACTTTCTTTTTCTGTAGTCGAGAGAGTCGAAAACTCTTCTCTTTTATCTGCGTCTATGGTAAACCATAAACCATGTGTTTATGATATTTTGAAACTATTTATCTATCCCTTAAATATCTCCATCGATCATTGATGACATTTAAATAATCAATACAATCCAGCCAGCCACGGCCACAACCAGGCTCGTGGACAGCCTCAACCCAAAGGAACATAATTTATGCCAGAGATATTTAAATGGCAGTCTTAGGCTTATATACACAGACTTGACCCGACATATAAAATACCCATACCTATGTATGGTATGCTACATCTATAGGTAAAAAATCTACAAAATTTTACTAATGCTATAAAAACATACAGACATGCACATTGCAATTGCATATACTAGTGTGCATAACAATTTAACTATTTTCAAGACTTTTAAATACACCTATTACTTCACTGTTCCTCCGTTCTCTGCAGTCTTTTTCTGCATTCGCCCGTTTCTAATGTTCAGTTCACGTCTACTACGATAACAAGGTATTAAGCAGTAACGTTTGCCTCTAAGGAGCTATTATGAATTTATGAATGAAACGATCTATTTAAAAACGGTAATGTCACAATTCCAGCACTACTGTTTTTACTAGGTAGCTTAATGAAAAATTGACTTGCTGCAATAATTCAAATGTGATTCAGTAGATACGATGATACGATGCAATACAGTGTTGATTAGATTAGATTATACATTAAAAATGCGGTCCATCCAAATATGGTTGTGTGATTTCAATGTAACGACAGGTCAAAATAAAAGACTCGAGCATGTTTGATTTAGTAAGATAACATTTTACATAACACCCCCAGCTACCAGATCTCAAAGATCAATCAGGAGGACTCAGATCTAGGGCAAAGGACAAGGCTCGAACGCGACATATTATACGCATACAATATTAAGATTGATCACCCTGGGTGTGAGTCTGGGGCACTATGACATATTTGATAACTCCTTTCGGTTTCTATAATACTGCATTTTGTCGCTTCATCTAAAAAATGTAAATAAATTGGTGTGTTGAGAAAAACACACACATGCACTCTGTGTATGTTTATGTTTATTAACTGACCTTCTGACCATAGAAGAACTAAAATTAATAAGAAGCAATAAGCACAGACTGAATGAACCAAGTAAAGTATCGGAGTGAAGATGAAAGTTTCACTACAAACAACCTCAATCTTTTAAAACACTATATCTCACGCTAGTACCATCCATCATATTCCATAGTTCACCCACTTTTATAATTCTCCTTACAGGGATGCACCATAATTTTATCGGTAACAGGGCACGAAATATTCATTCTTAGTCCCACGGGGTCAGCCAATACAAAAATATGTATTTAAAAAAAGCAAAAAATTTGGCACAAATCCTAATTTTGCAAACGCACTGATGATGACGAGTCTATGTCTATATTTATTATCTGTATTATTTGTTATGAAGTATTAATAGCCTTTCTACTAACATACTATTATGTCATGTCTATCTCTGTTCTACACTTTATCATTTATTATTATCCTAAAACTAAAACTAAACATTCTAATTGTCTTTGGAAGTTTGAGCTTGACTGTACATTATTTACATAAATATAACCAAGAATTACATGACATACACGAGATAAAAGGTTCAGAGCCTATTTTAGCTTATGAACAGCAAGCCAAAGCCCTAGAGTTCTTTAACATTAATAAACATATATCCCATTGAAGTTCAAATAATCATGAATCATAATAATTACAAATATTACATACATGAGTAACATCAAAGTTCATCTTCATATATAGTTATAGTAGACTCATTCAGCGCAAGCAATTCCAAGTAATCAAGTAATATATCATCATGCTGCTCAAATACTACTGTAACAACAAACATTCATGCAGTGAACGAAAAAAAACACAAAATTATGTCTTGTCTGTGCCAAACTACGATATTATAAATAAATCATACGTCAGTAAATTAGATGATTATGATGAATTTGTTAGAGTCCGCAAAACCGCAAAAAAAGTACTTTATTTCTCACGGGTGAAGAACTCTCATTTCTATTCGGTAATATAAAACCTCTTCTGCAATGATGGCAACTCCGCTTAAAAACACTCATGCAATAATGTTTCCACTAGAGCATCCATAAATTTAAACAGGCTGTTGCAGAGAGGGGAACATTACCACGCCACAAATAATACCATACCACTTAGACAAATTATTGAAAAGATTTTTGGGCACTTAACCGTTTTATGTTAATCATTAAGTTATCATCAATTATTCACTTACTCTCAGTATTAATTTAATTAATCCCTGAAGACAGCGAACGAACATTAGAAATCTGTAACATAATGACAATAATTATGCCATTTTATAATTCAGCCAGCCTATACTTAGTTTCAGTAGCTATAGAGTATAATAAACTAATGAACATGCCATGAAAAATGAAAACATAAGTTTGTTCTAATTATTTTTATCCTTCGCATTATTCACAAGTTTGTATATGACTGACATGCATAACTGGCATAACCAACCAACTAAAATATTGCTACAGTCATATTAAATATATATGGACAATGACATGATGATGACAAGACATAAAAGTTACACAATATACAGATCATAATGTAGTTTATTGTACTACTTTACTAAACGCGCCGTATACTCCATCATACTACACACACAAACTGAATACTACTGCCACAAACGAAACGCATAACTTAACTGTCTATTCCTTGTGTGTGTATCTTATAAGAACATCCGAGAAAACTGCCATTCATATATAAATAGGGATGGGATGGGACTGATTGAACAGAATGGGAAATGGCATGGAGTAAGAGGAGGCATACCGGCACGCCCATATGTGCACGGAACACGGAAGAGCAATCATCTTAGACTTGCTCCTAACACTTAATGGCAAAACCAATTCATTTAACATAGAATACACCGAAAATAGAACAAAATGCTCATGGTTAAGCTCTCTGTTTACTATCGACTAAACCCAAAACCAGTGTAGGTAAGATAGTAAGAAAACATGCAATGTAGTAATCACTCTACTCAGCTTTTCTTTTCCTTCTGTAAAGTATGTATCTGCCTATATACTATACATTGAAATGTCGATTGGACTGGACTGACGCAAAGCAATCATATTTTGCTTTTATTCCTTTTGACTCCCTAAGTAATCCTTACTTACTGTGATCGTAAGCCGTATGCATCTATAGTAATTAATAAATAACACACAACTCTATATAGGTTGTAGGTAGATAATATGTATGAATCTCAACGATTACAATTACAAATTGCCAAGTCAAACATGCATTAACTTTTCATTGGCAAGGCAAAATACTACTATAAAAATTCCTAATAAGATGGTCCGATTTTTGATGCAGAGTTCTAAAAAGGAAAACGGCAAACCCGGCAAAGAATTGGCAACCTAAACATGCTGAGAGAAGAGTGAGTAAAAACATAACATGTCAATAATATCAATAATATACCTAATACCATTACAAACAACACCAGATTCACACTCATGTAGTCTGTATTGGCAGATTCATGATTTATTTATTAAGTAGAAATGCTATTAGTTTAGTTAAGCCTATATGTATTTTTTAATATTCTATATGAAATTATAGAGTCAACAGTCAACACCTCTCTAGCACTTACAGCTAAAATAATATTATACATGGTTTACAAAAGTAAATAAAAGATATGCGGATATCCTTGGCTGTGAGTTTGTAAATCACTATTATAGTCACACTACTCTACAGAAACAGAATAAACACGTTGTATTTAATATTTACTTTTACATGCATGCAAACGAAAATAGTACACACACAGTACTTATTATTGTTGCATTGCGGTCGTTTCCCTATCGTATCATATAACGATATTCGATTAGCTGTGCAGTTTTAAGTATAGTAGTCAGTAGTATTGTACAAATAAAATATGTCCTGTTGTAATGGAATAAATAGTTTTTGTACTTTTGCTGTTTCGCTAGTCTGGTGTTGTAAAATGTAAAGATTATTTAAATCTAATGGTGAATGATGTGATACATGATACATACATACATTATATACACTTAAACAAAGCATACACATCTACACTAGACATAATATATTGTTTATTTATTTATTACATATTACATTACTATATAACACTAACACCCACACATTCGAGTTCCAGATGTGTTACTAAATCTGACTAAGTATCTTATCAAGACCTAAATAGGTGACTTCATGACGTAAATTGTTATTGAGCCATTTAAACTGCTTGGTTGGAGTATAACAGTGCATGTAGCGTAAGCGTATGGTGTATTATATATGCATGCAATAATGTATTGTAATGCCACATCATATATTATTATAACTAAAGTACTCGCACTAGGCTACAAGCTATTAGTATCAGTTACGTAATGCAAAAGTAGTATGACATATTACACTTCAGTTAGTGTTTCTGGTTGGAATAATAACCATTCCGCTGAATGCCAATGCCGCTAAGCCACGGCTCAAAAGAATAAATACCGACTACCGAGGGCCGAGGACACCCACAATACATATTAACGAAAGTAAACGTACATTTTAAAGCTAACTACCATTTCATCAAACAATTTGATATGAAACTTATTTCATCACTGATGTATATCTTTTATGGAAGTGAAAATTTGAATACATACAATTATGTATTTTGTATTCATTAGTTTTATTAACTTTATATGCCCACTTTGGAACCCTAAATGGCACGTTTTGTTAGCTAGTGTGGCTACTGGCTAGGCATAATTAGAGACGTTACGTTATTTTTTTAGTAGAGTTAAGACAGGAGGGAGTGTGAGCTTACTGAATTCCGAAGACGAAACAACTTCACCTTCTGAGAATGAAGTCAATAGGTGGAATAATAATTTTTAACTGAAAAGGTAAAAGTTGACTTACGTCAATAGGACAATCCCAATCTGAGCCATCAAGCATATGGACGCGAGCTAGAATCATTTTCCCCTTAGCTCTTTTTGTCTTCGAGGTGCCATTAGTAGACGGTGAACCTGGATAGACAGGGGTAGCATCTCCGGCGTTTCCATTTTCTGGCGCTGACCCTCTTTTTGGAGAAGAGGGAACTACGTTTTCTTTTCCTTTAGCTTCAGGCATTTTGCATGGATTTGATAATATTGGAAAGCTATAACTTCTTATGAAATAGTACTTTTTAAAAGTGTATTTCCTTGCTTCTGACGCCGCTTCAGTGACGGACCACGACCACAACACTGATTACAATCTTTTAGAGAAAAACAATATGTAAGATCCTCTTCCTTGTTTAGATTAACAAATCAATAAATCAACTATAACGCTTCCCTTAAACTTCAGTTGGTTGGGATGTCTGCTCGCACAATGATTTTCATCAAACGCTGCAATTAACACAAAAACAGTAAATTGGTCAATTAATTTTTCATTGAATTTGCACATACAGAGTGCATATTTTATATACATCTAACAGACATAGAACACTTAAGCTTGCAGAACATTTTTTAAAGTTTTAAAGAGCTATCGTATGTAACGTTTTTTTTGTTTTATTAGTATAGCCATTAGTGTAATAATAATACTATAATACTAATACTGACTGATACTGATACACTAGACTGGACCTCTACCGCCCTGTATTGAGAAGGAAATTGCAACAGGAGGAGTATACGACCGGCATACAAATATACACAGATCCAGATGATGACGTGATATTAAAGGAAATTGTGACAGTTGAATTGTAATTTTAACACATTCAATATAAACACCCTTTTAAACACTACAACGAAAAAGATTGTATTAAAACAGTCATAAATTAGAAATAAAGCAAAATCATGACTTAACAATGTCATGTTATACTATTCTATTTTGCCTACAAAATACAAATATGTACTCAAAAGAATTTATATAAATTATACAAAGAAGTATTATAGGACCAGGGTTGTTTTGTATCATTATGAATGTCTTAGTCTTATCTATATTCTTTGACAAGAATTACTCAAATGTATAGTAAGTAGTATTCCTAGTCACTAGTCTAGTGAGAAAATTCGTAGAAAGTGATAAAACGGTAGAACACTAATTTACCAATACTAATTCTGTACATACTCGTTCCTAAAAATTTCCTTTTCTCCCTTCCTAAATTCCATAAACTAAGTAGGTCTTACGGTAAGACTCTTACCCACTCATATAATATCTGCCTCGTCCTTATTCAGTGTTCCTTCTTTTTCTCCAATACTCCGTACTCAGCAATATCCTTCAGAAAGAAAAACTAAGTCTAACTCTGGAACGAAATATTTTCAATAACTATTATGTAGTAAGGTCTATATTTAAAGGAACGATTTTAACGAGATCTGGTTTTGCCCCGGCCTCCTAATATTAAGACTTTGAGCTGAGGACTATTAAGTTAACTACTAAAACTACTTCCTTACTTCCTTTTTATTTAAAATACCGGGGTTTCACAAACTGAAATGGAAGCCAGTTTTGACTTAACAATAGCTTTTAAGCTACTTACTACTTATTCTTCAATATATTCTAGGTTAGGTATTTCCTTGCCTATCTTCAAAGCCCTACCAGTCTTCCTGACTTCAGCTGCATGCAACAACATGAGAATCTATCTCTATGTACTTCTGCGAGTTTCAGATTACTAGAGACAGAGACTTACATTTTGTTAGCAAATTGATATAGCGTTTTTATGTCTACTATAACTATAGTCTACCAATCTTCTACAGGAAGATCTATCTCATTCTTTCTCGATAAGACTGCTGTCAAAGTATTTTACAATTTACTAAAAATAAATATACATATAAGTAGCAAGGCACAAGTAGAAGATATACAACTTTGGGCGCGGTTCTAGTGTTAACAGTAAAATAACCAAATGATCACGTTTAAGTTTATTTAACTAATATTTATGATACAAATAGTGTTACTTGGGTATTGAGTCTTGCTTGAAATGAATATGTACAAGACTAAGACGAATTTAATGAATTGGCCATTTATAATATTAGATGATTTGAAAAC
>JABASH010001438.1:0-26281 GCA_019776445.1 Tomocerus maximus | reverse complement strand
AACCTATATAGCTACTTAATAATAAAAGTAAATGGTGCGATCACTTGTAAGATTCACTTTGGTTCTCATCCTCCTATATTGACAATAGAGCTGTGTCATGTTCCCTGATTTTTGGGATGCAATACAAAGATCTCAAGAGGAGACTGGTACTTAAGGAATATGAAAGTGTACACACACTTGGGTGTGTTTGTTGTAGGGAGTGTGCTAGACTAAGTGTTCGGGTGTACTGTGTCCTCCCAATCAAGGATTGATTGTACTCAACCCAGAAAAGTGACAAGTATGAATCTGACTGTGTTTTCTCATATTCAGGAACAAAAACGGAAGCTTTTCCACACATCCGTCTACGAATCAGCGACTCAACTTCAAAAACTTTATGTTCAGAGCTGTCGAAGGCTTCCAGCTTACGGCTGCCGTCTTGTTATCGTGAAGGAGCTACTCCGAGGGAAAACAAAAAAGAAGGTACGTTCGTTGCGTCTATTATTTTCCTGAACATCCTCTTCCTGCCATGCATTCTCCGACTGCCTTCTTCAGAATCGAACTACTTAGGTGGGATCTCCTTAAACTCCTTTCAAACCCTTTCAACTTTCTATTTTAGTCGTCGTTTGGCGTTTTTTCTTTCTCCACTTTCTCCGTTTGCCAACTCATCTCATGCATAGACTTGTTTCGCACACATTCACAGCCAACGTTTGTCTTGACGAAATACGTGATGGCACAACTACATCAGTTCCTACCTACTCCTGCAAATATAATACAAATTTGTCTCTAGCTCAGTGAGTCTACATGTATTGTTTGATTTTCTCAGCTACACTACACAACGCATATTTACTTTTCTCATCCTTCTCAGCTCCACTACACTCCCTCGTCATACATAAGTTCGTGTCTAAGGATTAAACAAGCTGAAAGAGTTCATCGTCTCAGACTATGTAGTATCCTTTCTATACATTAAAATACTTTCCCTCCTCAACTCTCTCATTCAAATTGAAACCGGAAAGTTGCAACAGCGGTCTAACCTCCGTCCTCGAATAACTAACTTTAATTCTCTCTCTCAGCCCATTTTACTCAAATCTTGTATCCCATTTTGACATTATTATAACCAAAGAAACGACACCTTTTTGGGTTTCACAATCTTTCCATTCCACAGGATTTTCACTTTCTTTAGTTTATTTTTCTTTGATTTAATTTTTAATCTGTACTCAAAACATATAATGTCTATAATGCTAAGCAATATCTGTAGGTACATACAATATTCTCTCTGGGCTCAGTGATGGGGATTACGTACTGTGACATAATATTGTTAATATAAACTGGTATTATTTGCTACACGCTTTATCAAATACATTTACAATTTTTATCTATAATTGATAATGAACTTTCCTGTAATATTAGAACTTGCGATATATTCCCTGTAGTATACCAAAAGTTAATGTGAAAGCAGGAGATGGAGTGTGTCCTCAATTGGTGATTCAAAGGATTTTGTGTTAGTTATATTGAAAATGTGTTTCATTCTAGTGTTTGCCGATTTATATGTATTTATATTTCTACAAACGCTCTACTTTTTTATGTAAAAGTATTGTATTTGTATTCAACTAACCATATGTGACCATATGTGACCATGGCATCTTTTTGTTATTTTTAAAACATTTTAAATCATTTTTCTCTCCCATTTATGCAAGACTGAGTATGTTATGTCATTTGACCTCAGTTCTCATATCTCTGCTGTTATTGGCAGGGTGCACAAGTCTAGATGACACGATAGGTTAGGCGAAAATTCCTTTGGCAGGGCCACACTCTCGTCCATTCGTAAAGTGGGGCTGCCAACGAGGTATGACTTTTGTTGGAGTCGTTTCTCTTTTTCCTACTCAATCCCATGTAAAATTGATTTTTTCAAAAATCGATTTCGACACGAAGGAATTTCGTAAAAAATGGTTTAAGCGTATCCTCATAACATTAGGTTTATCAAAAAATGCTTCAAAATAGTGTCCGACATTTGGTTTGCTCATAATCGAGAGAGGAAAACATGGGATTTTGACATGGATCATTTGTCTGCATGGTCCCTCTATGGTAATAACAGTAACAGTATAGTATAGTAAAAAACAACTTGTATATACATAGGTTCATATTCAAGTGTACATTTTGTGGTAAGGAAATGGAGCACCGTCAATTGGCTATGCTTATGAAAACTAAGTCGCACATAATAATTAGTATTAGTAATATTAATAGGCACCTAGTATGAAAGAATATTAGGTACTTTAATCCCAGACTTCCCAATCCTATTATACGTTCTATTCAACCTTCTGTAAAAGAAGGTGGTAATCACTGTTTCATAATTAATACAAAGTTTATTTTGCGGATGTTATGTAAGTTGCTTAGTGAGTCATTTACTTAGATAATCGATTTCTGTACTTAGTATTCCTTGAGTAATTTGGAAATTCATATTCTGTCTTACACTAATTCAATTAGCACGAAATAAGAACACTAACAAGTCTCCTGAAATATCTTTCCCTTACTGTCTCAAACTCTACTATCTGTATCTGTACTATTGACTGACTTTATTATTCTATTCACATTAAATAATAGTGTGTATTTAGCAAAAGATTTATCAAAAGTGTAAGGAATGTGTAGTATCATGGGAATTAAAAATAGTTTACGAAATGTTTTGTCTTGAAAGGGAGTTATTCCGGAAAAAATTAAAAAGTTTTAGGTTTCAGTTCCGAAACTTACAAGGTTAAATTAAATATCAAGTTCAATTTCTCTATTCTAAAAATTTCAAATATTTACTGTCATTAGATAACATCTGATGAAAGTAATCCTATAGTTTATAGTGTGGTTATTCTTTGAGAATCGCTCTCAATGAATATGGTTGTCATTGGAAAAGTAAACTTCTAACGTCAGTTATTCCCTAAAAATCTTTTATTTTTATTAAAATATCCTCGGCCGTATGTGTATGCTGACTTTTAAGGATGCTCTTCTGGTGTCAGCTTCAGCGTCAAGTTGTTTTGTTGTAGCAATATGGAAAGCGTCTGCTGTATACAGTTAATAGATTACCCATGAAAACCTATCTTTGTAATCTGCATCTGGCTCACGTGCGCAGAATGCTGATACTCGGATAATATTTATGCTTTATTTAAGGATGTGTGGGGACTTTGGTTCCAAGACAACGATAAATTTACTGTGGGGATTAGTATCATAAATGCATACCACCTCGTTCTCGCAGCATGGGCAGTAGTTAGTTTGTCATACCCCGTAGTAAAATTCCAGTTGTTACTATCAAAAAGTTTACATGTAAAATATGATTCTGGGATTTTGAAAAACGTACAAATATTACAAAAATACCATTAAAAAGAGGAGAGACTTTCATGACGACCATGAGGCTCTTTTTGAATTTGTATTTGCAAACATAGATGAAAAATCGAATGTATTTCCCTTCTCAAAATGTTTCAATTTCCGATGCTTAAAAAATATTTCATGAATCGGGTTTTCATGCTAGCCTTAAAAATCTTGGTAGATTTTGAAAATAAAAACCATTACTTTACATTAAAACGTTCAGCCGATCTCCGGGAATGTTATCCGCTTAAGGTACCCACACCCCCTTAATGGTAAGATAGCTTGTGGATTGTTGAATGCACTGCTTGAAGAAGGTTCAGAGCCAGCGCCTGAGGAGTAGGATTGATACGCCTGTATTGTATATTGTGCGAGAGTCTGTGTTGCATGATAGCAAATCTTTATATGTGAGTATTTTAGATGGATTTAGCTAGCTCTAAATTGTCACTGTGATTTGCTTCTAATGTACATCCATGGAATGCTGATCTTCCTAGATGACTGACTTTGTTTCTTTTTCAGGCTGCGAGATTGCTGGGGATTGGTCCGGAAAAAATAATTCTGCTGGACTGTCGAACGAAAGTACTGGCCAGATCACAAGCGACATCCGACCTTATTCAGGTTTGAGAAATTTCTTCTTTCCTCCGTCCAGGGTTTCTGATATTTTCTGCAAACCTCTGGATTTTCGACAATCACAGTTACATGGTTTCCCAGTAAATAAAATAATAAAAGCTTTTCCCTTGATTTACAAGTTTACCATTAAGAATCCATTTTTGCACTTAATCATAATGATGAGAGTAATTGACATTAGGTAAATAAATAGAATACTAATTATAAATGTGTTATGGAACAACTTTTAATTTAATTAGAATTGTATGGAAATGTAACCAATATGTAACCAATGCGTATTTAGTAGAGCATAAGATTATGGAGAGGAAAAGGAGGATTCCTCCGGGTGACAAACCCTAGGTTTTCCGGGAATAAGCTGTGTGTGTAGAGAGATATAGTAGCATCTCATTAAATTGTAATACGCACATCGTAGACGTAACGGGGCTTTAGGTAGGACGGAGTCTCAGTGCTGGTTTCCCCAGTCTTCATCCCGGCATCTCGAAGTTTTGGAACAAGTTTCTTTAGTAGTGTCGGAGTATTATGTCATATCAAAGAACACCCCAATGTGAATGCAGAAGTAGACAAAGACAGAGACAACTTTCCTTTACTGTTTGTCCTTTATCGTGCACAACGTTTATTCATTCATTTTTAATAATGTTTTATTGATTATTCATGCATGTCATTCCAAACGCCCTTCTATTTCATCTGATAGCTGAGGGAAGTGGGCTGGCTGGGGCTAGGGAGACCCTCTAACGATAGGCCTCAATTTTCAATCTCTTTCAACTCTTCCATTAGGTAGCTACTTCAGCAAGGCAATGCACTCCTCGACTGAAATTTGCATCTGTTGTAATATTAGTTGAATTCCATGGTAGTTATACATAATAAATATTAGGTGGTTGTGAGTCCTGAGGATGTCTTCCAGCCTCACTGCTTACTTATACATATTTATCAATTTTTCCTTCTCTTCACGATATCCATTACACCCATTCCTTGCCTAGCATACCGCTTTGCATTTCCACAGATAGCAACCAATTTTAATAAAAGGTTTCCTGCGTAGGAGAATCGCAGAATATCAAGTTTCTCTGTAATCTCTTAGATAATTATAGATAGGTAGCTCTACTTCTGCTCAAATGCCAAAATTGACAGAAACTACAAGTACCTTCTCCCTGCATGCTCTGCTACTTAGATTCTCTATATAGTAGTCTCTTCCCACCGAAATTAATTAGTAACAAAGAAATTAATAACGAATTTAATGGAGTCCCACTTGTCAGTTAATTATGCTAAGCGGGTATTAGCAGTAGTCTCATTCACAAGGCCATAATATCTGCAAAATATACTACGTAGTAGTAGTATGCATTTATCTTCTAGTATTCTTAGCACTTGCTTTTCAGAAATCTTGACTCTTCTATTGATTTAGCTACCAATTATGCATAAAGACTGTAATAGCCTAAATGGACTGGCACAGATAAATCTAGTACATAAGTAGCCAATTATGTTTATTATTACTTTGTCTACAAATGTATGTACATAAGTAATAAGTAGTCGGTCCAACATCGAAACGGATAATTCGGAGACATGCAAAACATTTACTAATTTATGATTTTTGATTGTGCAGTGGCGAGCGGGTGGCGGGCGGAATCATGATCGACTCATATTGGAGTTTCGTGGGACGAGATGGACACTTTTAGTTCCTCCAGTCAGTAGTGGCTCCTCATGTGGAGTTTCATGTGGACATTTGGGAACTGTGGGAGGACTTCGTGAAGCGGGTCGAGCCATATGGGCTCTTCTCAGAGAAATGGATACTAACT
Organism: Tomocerus maximus; assembly: GCA_019776445.1. NCBI lineage: Eukaryota > Metazoa > Arthropoda > Collembola > Entomobryomorpha > Tomoceridae > Tomocerus > Tomocerus maximus. Next base: position 20,546 of record JABASH010001438.1, on the reverse strand, counting down.
TCTTGGATGATTTCGCTATTCCTAGAAAACTTGTTCAGCCTGAGCCAGGTAGAATTACAAATTTACTAAATAACTCTCTCGATGAGTTTCTCTCTCATCTACGTATTTATTACTCTTTCCGTTTCCTATCTATGTTACTGTTTCCTATCTGTGCTACCGTTTTCTCTCTATGTTACTATTGCTTTATTTGCAGGTTATCTCCATTATTATCTGACTTGGTTTTGACGAGCCGTCACTATTAGTACACTTCATATTCCACTTCCTTTTCTCTGTCTATATATACTTTTCTCTTTTTTCGCCGAATACTTTCTGTAGATTACTCCTTTACTATCTCCCAGCTTTGCCCCATCATGTAAGTAATATAATGCCAAAACCATAGATTTATAGATATTTACTAATGATGGATAGTCAGCTAACTTTTGTTACCATATTTTATCTATATTATATATTTCAGGTACTTATATCGCTAGTTTAGTTGTTATTCTTCCTTGGTACTTGACAACGGAGAATGTCTCACTCAGTGTGTCTGGAGAGCCCAAAGCAGGCGCCAGTGTATAGCTGACGAAGTTCACGTAATATTATCTCTCCTTCGATGCCTAAAGGTTTACCTAGATGCACACATAAACTCTTAGTATAAGTAGACTTAAATTCTCAACGGGAAAGCGGAGCTGTCTCCCGAAAAAGCATTTAGTCAGCATTGGAAACATGCTAAGGCAAATGGAATCGAAGCAGATTAGTTATTTATTTATAGACATCAGAGCAGTATCATGTAATCCAGACAATTGTTTCCTTCATTTCCCTCCTAATGAGTATCCTCATCATTCTTCTCATTGCAATGTAGCAGTCGAAGTTCCTGGGACGCTGAATATTTTAGTGATAGTGTCATTCTCCAACTCAAGTCCTGCGTCACTTAGATATGTATGAAAACTTGGGCTACCAGTCTCGCACCTTCATTTCCTAATGCATTAAGACAAAACTAGGGCACTCAATACTCCTTGTCTTGGCTTAAATATTCATTACTCGCAAAAATTGTCTATCGCTGCTACGAAACACTCGGTTTTTTGATTGAAGATGAAAGTAAGAGGAATTAACTTGTTTTTAGTGTGCGCAGTTCTGCCTATCCTATATTTTTCTATTGGGCATAAATCTACTTACTGGGGAATTTCCTCACAAACTCTCAACTCTTGACTCCATTATGAGCGATGTGTGTATACTTTCATCATTGAATGCATAAATACGGAAATATAATGCGATATTCATTCTATTTCGAATTGTGTTACAGATTCTTCGAAAAGACGATGGAAAATCAAATCTAATGTCAGTCCTGAGTTGGAGCAACTGGAAAAAGTCTTACATTTTCCCGAGGAGGTTGCCTTAGTTCTTGCAGAGACAGAGAGTCAGCTTTTCTGTCAGGTAATGACATTCCTTCTCCTATTTACTCTGAACACAGAGAGTGAAATTGTGACTTTGATGATTTGATTGTGTTGTGTGCCATTGTCGTCGTTGCGTTTTAGCCAGTTCCCTCTTTTCCTTCCTCTTTCTCTCCGCCACTTTCTTTTGTGCCTACCAAACGCTACTGAAATTCTTCCGTAACCCTTCCACCTGCCTTATCCACTATTACGAATCCAACCGATGTAAATATATCTTTATACACAACAAAATACAAGTCACTTTGTGCTGCACAGAGAATGTCTCTTATACTGCCCTACTCTACTGTTATAGTAATTAAGAATTCTCTTTACTAGCATAGTAGCCTTATCAATTCAATCTTTATTTATAGAAATCTATGTTCCATGTGCATTATGCAATCTAGTAATTGACTTTGATTAGATGAGATTCAGTTTGATAACTCCTGGTGGCATTTCAAAGCAATCTTGTGTGACAATGACAGTAAAATATAACTTTTGTGTGTTATACTAGATTATAATATAGGCAAGTACAATATTAGCGTGCTTGAGATGACTATTTTGGCTGTGTGGACTATTACTTATTTAGTTCCTAATTCTTGGCAATTGGAAATAAATCGTAGGGAATATGGACATTGAGGGGGAACCCTTGCTCTTAGTATATTTTATTGTTTGACCACTAATGTATTTGTAATGCCAAGTATATGTATCACGTAATAGCTGGAATTAGAACATTTCCATTAGTCAGTTGTGACAGACGTTTGGAATGGCATGCAGTTGCACAAAAGTTACGCAATGTACGTAGGCAACTTATTCGGTGCGTGCTGGGTGAGTGACGTTGAGACTGAATAGGAATACCGTTGCCATATCGAATTATGCAATGCAGAGCTGTGTAGCAGTATTATAATGTATCTGTTTCTGGTAGACAGAAGACAAGACAAGTTACGTAAGGAAGGCAGGCAGTAGATTATGTAGTTGTGCAGTTACTATTATCTGTCCCTCTTCTGTGGAGTTGCTGCCTTCAACTTGTGTACATGTGCGAGTGACCGTAAATACGGTGTAAGTAGTAGGACACGATCAAAAGAGGCAATTTTATTGAAGTTGCTCGCTCCAAACTTTTCTTTCTTTCCTCTGTTTTCTCTCTACCTGTCTCCCTTGGAGTAGACGTGTTCACTTACCAAACTGAGAGCTACTATGAAGGTTCAAATCAAGTACATTCTGTCGTCTCCCGACTCAAAACTCACTTCACTACGGATATTTCCCTGTCTGTCACTCTTCACTCCTTTCCTCCGAAACTACAAAATGGATTTCCTACCAACACATTTACTGCTCAATATCCTATTTATACTTATACCGGAAATAAAAACGATTTCAAATTCAAGGGAAACCTATTCAAATCCAGTTTTGTCTCTGTCACAGTATACAATTACACAATCTCCTCCATCACATTACCCACAGAGATACACAGTGTGCAGAAAAACCGCTAGGTATATCCTCTAATTCGATTTACAAACTGTAGACATAGGGTAAATCAATTACCCTTAACAAGAACTGTATTCTTCTAATGGATACTTATTTCATCTAATAATCCTTAACAGAAACAACTGTATCTCATGTAAGTATTTGGTATGAAAAATTAAAAAAACGAATTGTAATCCATTTTGTATTTTGTTATCCAATGGAAATGCGAAATTGATAAGGAAATTGTAAATTTTTGAGTCTCACTATTGTCGGAGTTTGATTGACAATGATGTAAAGTCAAATATTGTCACGAGTAAATTATTTTTCCAGGTAGCCCCGTTGGAGTATCTGCGTCACGTTACGATGGACTTATCTCCGAACGAAGGAAAGGCAGAAGACGCATCTCAGAATCAACTTGGAATCAATTCCCTTATCGATCGCTTCAATGAAGTAAGTCTGTTTCCTTCTTATCTGTTTAATATATATCTCATTTGCTTTCAGTGCTATGCTAGTGCAGGGCTGGCAAGTGTAGCCAGTAACGATGAGTCAGGATTTAAGTTAACCCAACTGAATCGAAAACTAATTCCAGCCAACTTCCTTTTAATCAATCCGATTGCTTCCAATAGGTCTTCGCTCAACTATCAAGCATTACTTTAATAATGTCCTCCTATTTTCTATTTTATTAGCTAACTTCCAAATGCCAAGCTCGTAGTGTCAATATCCTTGCAATAAACATTTTTTTCTGGCTAACCTAAATCAAAATTTTAATTCACATAAAATATTGTTTACATTAAAATCAAATGCAATCCTATTTTTTGCAATGTCCAAATTATAATTAAATTCATACAGACAAGCGTCATAAGTTTTTGATGTACAGCTGTGCAGAGAAATTATTTATGCTGCAATCAATTTCTCAAGATTGCTCCAATTTTCCTTGACAAGAAATTCCGTTATCGCTCTATATACTGTAGATATTCAATTGTACCTATATATTTTGAGTGGAATCATGTTGCACGAAATATTTCATTAATAAACGTCTCGTACCTATTTCCATTATGGTCGAAATATAGTTTATTACTCGTTTACGTAAAATCTACTTAGTATTCGTTGTCTCAGGCTATTCCTTTAGACCAATCTTCGCTTAAAACAAATGGGAAAATGTAGTCAAATGTAATTTCAGATGGTTTAATTCTCCTTGCATGCTTTCTCGTTCATAACCGACGTATGTAAACCAGATTTGTCCAAATAATATGTCCAATGTGACTGATCTTAGTGAAGGAAACTACTGTACATACCAAAGCAAAAATTTATTCCATTTCCTATTAAGTTCAGATTTGTTGCTTCGGTAATATTATCAAAGGGAAAGAAATAAACTAGATTCAAGTCTCACATATTGCAAATGCATATCCACGATATAAGTTCTTTGCCCGAGATGTAAAAAAGCAATTTATATTCAAAACGACAGAGAAGACAGGTTTTGAATTCAGGCTAAGCAAACTTATTTTAAGTGGGAGTCAGTTTTATCCAAAGACGTTAGAGAATCTAATTATTCACAGTTATAATACATAATACACAGGCAGTTAAAAGTCATTTGATGTGAAATTATATATTTTAATTACTTAACATTATTTAAAGAAAGCATTTATAACCTAAGCTTAGCATTCAAACATCATAAAATCCACCAGTGAAAATTTGTCATCATTGGTATCTGACTAAAATTGTGCGCAACTAATTTGAGTTTGCTACTTTTGTGGACTCGTCTGGAATCACATAGCAGAAAATAATAAATTTTGGAGAAAGCTTTAGTAGATAAGCTTCCCCACAAGCACATGCAGACAGAGGGAATGAGAAATGAATATTAAACCGAGCTGCTTTGATTTCACGTTGTGTAAACCTAAGTTTTCTCTGTGGTTGTGATTTTGAAAGAATTTCTTTCCCTGCTGTAGGTGTTTTATGATAACATACTACTTAGGAGTGCATCTGGAACAAGCGAGACAATAAAGTGACAAGTTATTATTGCAAAAGATTAAAATTGTAAAATGACGTAAGTATTTATACGTATTTGTTTTTGGTTAAAAGATCAGTGCATGGGTGACACACTTGTTGGTGTCTCCTCCGAGCCACGAGGAAAGAAAAGCAATGCTATCCTGTCTCCTTCGAGTAGCCCGAACAGCCTGGAATCTTGGAGCTTTTGGTACAGCCGTGGAAATCATAGCTGGATTAAAGTAATTTTTTCTATTTGTCTATTTACTGTCTCATACATTCTCATATTGTCAGTTTTCTTTTTTCTTGACTCTCTCTCGAGGGAAACCGTCGAGTTCCAACTGAGAGGACTCGATTCATATAATACAGTCACAGCCATTCAATTTAGTATAAAAGAGTTTTGTTTGCATTCATTTCCTATGTCTAAACTCAAGAGTACCTATTCTCGCAACTTTAGAATCTGCTTTCTATTGTATGCCGTTGCAATCATAGTCAGCACAACAGCAGCATTGTTGTGGGACCTACACTGATATAGTATTCAGTGTCCAATATACTATTTTCACCTTCTGCTTTCTCTCATGCTTATGTACTACACTATTTGGATGTACCTACATGTCAGACACTTTTGGAGACATGTAAATTTGCAAGCCATACTTAATGCTGTAGCTTTCTACTCTAGAAATAATAAACCAACAGGGTGAGGTACTATAAAGCCTAAAGGATGAGATACTATAGTCATTAATTTGCAGTTGTCATAAGTTTCGTTGTTTATGTAGCATCATGTAGGTAATTGTATTTCTCTCTGGAAACTTTTGACTTTTCATTGTCAGTCAGACAGACAGATACAGGAAACTTTATTAAATTAAATGACAGAAATACAAAAACCAAAGATTGTTAAGCAAATTGTAAATTACGTGTTAGGATGAGGCTCCAGGCACAACCACTTCTCATCTTACACAGACAACAATACAATTAGCAAGATAACTTTAGTGTAGGTAGAGTAATGTAATATCTTTGGATGAATCTAATTGTAACTGAAATGTATATTTCCAAATTGTTAATCCACAGTTCTGTTATGCATTATTTTATCTATAGCTTTTATAACTTAATTTTAGTAAAATTTAGTTGTGCGAAGTTCCTCCGGCTAATTATACTGTTGCAAACATCTGACGTTTGATATGCTTATCATTCATTAAAAGGAAATTATATAGATTTTCAATTTGCGTTGCTGTCTCATAGATAAACAGTTGCATATCATTTGAGTTTTGTAGCTGCATTCACCAAAACATTGTTCATGTTGCGACTTTGCTAACTTTGTAGATAGATTTGTCCAGGTTATCCAATTAACTCGGGTTAAAATCAGTGATATGTGTTAATCTGGTACCTTTAGAGAAGAGTAACTCTTGTCAAAATAATTAACTTGTGCTATAACTTAAAAATGGCCGTATTAAATGTTAATACTTAATTTTAATGAATTTAAGTTAAGTAATTAAAGATTTAGATGCAGTACTTGTGTATTAAATTAACCCCCTTTCCTATCAGAGACAAATAATTAAAATTTGTTCTTTTAATAATGATATTTCTGTTGATGTAGGTAATATGAATTTTAATTAAGTGCATTTCAAGAGCGTAATTTCTTGTTTTCCATGCTCCGTTGTATCTCCGTAAGTGATGAACAGTGTACTTGGTAGTGAAATTGTAAGTGGAGAAAGTCCTGATTCATTTTTGGGGTATGTACGATGGTCATGATGTTTTTATATCCAGCAGGTATGTGTACTTGTGCATGTTGGGCATGACAGTAGCATCGATTTTATTTTAAGCAAAATGATATAATGTTGGGATTATATAAGTTATGATGGCATCGAAGCGTAAGCGAGTAGGTATATTAATTTCGCTCCATGTGCCGTCAGTCAACCCATCCGTAAACCTAAGCAAAGTAAACTTAGTTTCTCTCTCCTGTGCACTGCTGCTAGTTAGTTAGTCGTTGGCAACAATATTTGTTGCAAATAGAGATCTAAAAGTGTGCGACTGTATTTACACAAAGCTTTAATACTGCATGTATACTCAAGTACAGTGTGTAGAGTTTGCATGAATGAAACTTTGTTGTGTTTCCAGAGAAATAGGGTGAAGTAGACGTAGGCAGTCCTTAGACATGTTTTGTTCTATTTGGAAGTTTGCTGCTTTTATTTACGCTGGCTATCATCTATTCATATGTTCTCTCCCGACTCTGACTGACTACTGATAACTTACAGGGTTATCAAACTTTCCAATGTGCACTTATATCGTTTCTTCTCTCAGAATAATTGTATTGTTTGTTTAATAGAAAGAGCATGCTTTTGAACTACTTCCTAATGAACAATTGAAACCAACGACAGTGGCATGCTATTGAAATTCAATCCTTCTGTTTATACCGTTGCTCCCTATACACTTGAAACTTTGGAGTTTCTACCTACTGTATTATCTAGATTTAATTAAGGCTCAACCCACTGAACTATTATTACACACATACAGATAAACATACTACTCGCGTAAATTAAGTTAAAACAAATAGTTACATTCGAGCATTGGGCATGTATTACAATTTTTGCCAATTAATGTGCTTATTAAACGTGGATTATCTCTAGGCTATCTGTGTGTCGAATAATCTATCAATTCTGTAATGCCATTTGTGATTGTGTTTTACTATTTTACGATTCAACTCAAAATTTCAGACTGTTCTACCAAAGGAGATAATATGAGTGAAGAAACATTATACAGAGGAGTAGAGGCAGGGGTTTCTTTCGGCCTCCAGCCGTTAAAGCCAAGTTGTAGGCCGACGGAAACTACTTGCCTCTATGGCCCCTGAACCCCAGCAGTTCCTGATTTCTCAGTCTCATACAAACGTCTTCGCGTTGTTCCAACTTCCAAGACAATCCTACTAGTCGATACTATTCATCATTATTTTACAGACTCGATAATGCTTAATAGAAGCCAAAACTAATCCAGAAATTTTATTTCATTGCTTTCCGTAATCGTCGTAACTGTCGTACCACTTTGTTGTCCTGTTGCAAAATGTTTTCTACAACTCACAAAAATAGTGGTCATGAGCTGTTCTGTATAAGTTGTACAAGCCTCACTAATCTCATTGACTAATTCGATGAGTAAATAGTTTTGCCATCCAAAGTCTTGGAGACAATGAGGCAGATTTGAAGATGACGCACGATTGAGAATTAGACGCCCAACTTAACGATTAACTTAGCTTTTCTTGTTCGTAACGATTTGCAGACCATTATTATGCTTGTAGAACTCTTCTATTCCATATTGTTAGCCTTCATATATTAATACATGTTAATACATGTATACCTTTTTTTGTCAAAATGTGAAATTGAGAGTTGCTAGGTAAAACTTATCGTAGCATTATGTGTGCGACTGTTAAAAAATATTTAGTTTCCACCTGGCAGTAAGTATTATTAGGTACCTACTTTGTGTTAGTATTATGTAGCTGAAAAGGTTTGCTTGCTAAGCTCACAGTAGGATAATGATATGTTTTCACAGAAAACCTATTTCTCTTGAACTTAGAAATGCTCTATACATGAGATTCGCTTTCCCCTAAAAATTTGGCAATTAACGTTTTGGGAAATAGTGCAGTCCGATCCAAAGGACAGTTAACATAGTTCTTTCACTTCCCCTAAGCTAAATCCATTTAAAACTTTCATCGACTTTTCACCGATACTTTGACCAGAATTTTAATTAACGAAATTTCGACGTAGTGAAAACTGAAAATGTCCATATGGAGAAAGTGCCTTTAGGATCTTATTGTGGAATACCTATGTACAGATAGAGTTATTTATGCCAGCATCAGTTCCTATCTCATTGATATTTTGGTCTTCTTAGTATCATTGCAATTGTACCTACTACTTATGTAGTTATTTTTATGCAGTAGCATAATAACATATTTTTGTAAGTAATGTAGTTCGATGCCAAATTTGAGAGTACTAGTACAATAATATTGTATTGGTAAATACGCAGCACGTAATATTAATCAGTTAACAAAATGGTTTACATGATCTTCGTGCTTTCCTACTTTTGTGAAGATTTTAGTGTTAGAAAAGAAATATTTTCATCCGTTTTTAGTCTTATAGTAGGATAAAATGTAGTGATGTATAGCAAAATGTAGTATAAGACATAGCCATAAGAATTAGTGTAATGAAGGACACCTAACTGTAGGCTGTGGTTCCTCTCCCCGATCGTAATACTCCGTGATTGTGCTCTCAATGACCCGATTTTCTATACAGGACATGTCATAGTATTACTAATATGTTATGTTCAAGTCCATTTAATGACTATCTCAATCGAACTTGCTGATATGGGCTGACCCAATGAGAATTGTGTCCTTTGGTTTCACTCATGCTAGTTTGTATGTCAAAGAAAGTTGTCCCGAACCGTCTTTCTCTTCTGCCAAGAACCCTCCGAGAGTTTTTCTCGCCCTTTCTCTTTACGCTTGTAATTTATGAATATTATTTTCAATCAGACAGCATTTGAGCAATTTGTGTAAATAATTAGCAAACCTTTCAGTTGTGAAACTAGGGTCTAACTTTAAGTGTTATGAAATTCGACGAATTGGTTAGCATAATAATATTATTATTACTGGGTAGCTAAATGAGCGGCAGTTGTTGTGCACGCAAGCAAATGTACTGGACGTATATCGGATTGTAAAGATTTAATCAAGATAATGTCACAGCTTACGTACCTAATGTAACTTTATCACATTATGCTGTGGAGGTAGGTACCTGTCTTATGTCGACTGGGTAACACTTTGTGTGTAAGATATCTAGTCTTGTCAGACAGGTTCGTTCTCTGTAATGAAAAGTATCCATAAACTATAAACGGAAGGGAGTGCTGTTTGCAGCACAACACGACAGATTAGCTAATATATTTTGTCCCGGGTAGCATTGAAACACGTACGTAAGTTACGATGTTGAGTTCTGCCGTCTGGGCGATATATTATGTTATGATCGATATCTTACTAGCATGTTCATGTAACAATAGAAATAACTAATCATTAGTTCTGAGTAGTCAAGCTATAAATATTATGGCTCTGTATTGATTCACTGACTATTGTCCGCCTTAATACATATAACAGGGTTACTATATGCTACAGTTATTCAAATACTACATTTTACTGAGTTAGTACAGGTAGATCCGAATTGCTACCTCGCCAAGAATATTATTTTATTGAGGTGCATAAGTAGATGAGGACTACATTCCATGCAAGATGTGTTTACGGACACATGCACACGTCATGATTATTCTACGTTAAATTTACACCCATAAAATCTGAAAACTGTTGATCTCGTTTTATTAACTGCTGGCTGATGAATACCGCAATGTCGTCAAATTTATTAAATATTATAAGCGTAATTATTGTTACTTTTTACAACTATAGACAATTAAAAAGTTACGGAGTTAAGAGAATATTATTTATGTAGCAAAATTATTTCATTCAATACCTAAGTACTAGTTAAACAAAATTGAAACCGTCATATTCTCATTAACAGATCATCTAAACTAAAACCGTTTTGGCTATCATTGCACGAGAAAGAAGATGTTGTCCCCACTCTGGAAATTCTTACTAGTGCGCTTTTGGGAGATAAGCCGGAAAAATGTGAAGGCTCGGAAAAGAATGTTGCAGATAATCAATGGAGTGCCCCGGAGTATGAAGCTGCACTTCAACGCTCACTTAAAATAGCCACTTGTCCAGTCGTCCCGTTTTTTGGAGCTTATCTTAAAGAACTTCGTATCATTCTAAATAATCCTTCTTTAGTTGTGGTTACAGCCGGATCCGAGTCACAGCAGATGCAAGTATGTGCTACCGAATTTTATAAACATAAACTTTCCCCATTTTCTTTAACGATATTCTCGTCGAATGGCATTTTGACGCGTCAAACTTCCAGTTCATCTGTAATGTTTTACTTAGTTTTTATGAATGATACATTCTCCACAGTTATTGTAATTGAGCCTTATTTAGTAGTAACATTTAGTTTTCTACTCCAATTTTATAAATGCGTATCTCATCTAAAATTAATTCATTTCTCATTTGCTTAAGAATATTACTTGGTAAATAGGTCCATTTTCAACTACAATAAGATTTTGTGGATACTGTTGGAATTTCCGTTGAGCAAATGGTATTTGATGAGTTCCATTAGCTAAATACGATCGATGTAACGAAAGTTAGAAACGGATAATGTTTCATAATGCTGTAGGAAATACATTTAATATCAAAATAATCAGAATTTAAACTTTTGCAGATACCTAATTTTTCCGATGTTATTGAAATGAATAGAAATGTTGTAAATATTATATTTTGTTAGGCGCTTTCTGATCCTGATGGTGAAGATGAATTTTTTACAAAAATTGGCCCTGGAGGAATACTCAACATGAACAAGTTACGAAAAGTACAAGCTATTCTAGAAAAAATTTCCTTAGTTCATCAGCACCATACGCGAAGACAGCAAAGAGCTGCTTTCCTACATGCAGATCGACTAAGGTACACTTTCCTGATTATTTTCAAGCATAAGTAATCAGGATTAGCCCTAGAGTAAGATATTTGTATCATATTTAACTGTCTAATATATGCAGTTTAGTCACGTAGAATAAAATCCTCGTAGCTCTACTTATAAACTTAATCTCTAAAAATGAGGATATTATTGCACACACCACTGATATAATATTCAGACATTAAAAACATTAGACGCTGCAGATAAAAGTGGTGAGGATTAGATTAAGTAGTGGATGAGTAAAATGTGTGAATATGGAGATGTATTTATTTTAGTATCCACACTTCGAGCATCGAGAGGGCTGGATTCCCCGAGGAAGACGACGTTCCGGACAGTGGGGATGACTTGTTCAGTGGGAGTGTGGATTTGACGGACGAGGTTAATAATACATCCAGCGTGTACAATCCAGTTCAGTCTTTCAGTCACGACCATGCCGTTTCATTTATTCCTTTGGACAACTCCCGAAACTCGATTGATCTGCACAACCTCCAAGTACTGCAACACGGCTGTACGGCCCTGCACATCGACAGTGACGGACGATCCGCTTTTGTCTGGGTCAAACTGGAGCGTTCTTGCGGGACAATTACGTGGAGCAAACCTGTTTGGAGCTCTCTACGTTTTTCCCACACTCAGCCCGACTTTCTTCTGAGTGTGGATCCAGAGCTTATTCCCGTGTTACCCGGTCTGGTCCTCAAATACGGCGCGGGATGTGGAAGTGGAAGCGGCGGAGGTTCCAGCTCAGGCGGGACCACCCTTTTCGGGGGAATCCCGGATGTGGCAGGCATCGGCATCGAAGAAGGATTCATTGACCTGAGTGGCGTCAAGGAAGTCGAGAGTGGGAGCAAAGATGTCGACATTTCTCCTGCTATGAAACGGTGGGTGAAACGGGATTAATTAGTCGTAGGCGATTTCTTTGAATACTATGTGAATCTGATAGCTGAGACTAAGAATGTGATGAATTGTCCAAACAGGTATGGAATAGAGTCGTGGTCTTCAACAGAAACTTGCATCTCATTAGTTTACGGAATTGTACTGAGTGATAACAGAAGTACTGTCTTTGTCTTTCCTCCTCGGTTGGCTTCTATTTGGCTAACTGGTGAGTACCTTTATTTGTCATAACTTGGCGATTTCCATCTTCAAAGCACCATAAGGCCTTTCTTCATGTTTATATTAAGTTATGCACAGATGTACATCGTATACATCGAAATAAAGCTAGTTCAGATTACAAAACTTACTAAAGAATAAAATACCTACTGCTGATCTAATCAATGTGGACATAATTAAGGACAAATATTTGATACACGTGAAGTTGTTCTCAGGTATTTTTATGTTGACATTAAATTATTTTTCTCTATTATGTCAGCGATGGCATTGTCTTATTAGTAAGCGTTGACTCAAATACTTTTAAATATGTAGCTACTCGAAGATTTTATTTCGAAGTATACGGTGTGACTAGTAGTGGCTTATAGTAAAGTGAATTATGTCCATATAATCATATACACGTGTTTATGATGAGTTGATTTGTGTTTTGTGGTGTTTTATGTGTACAGGCCTAAGAGCAGTAGTAAAATCTCTTCGTAGAGTTATAGGGAAACCGGATCGTCGTCTATTTTGGCTCAAAGAGCAGTATTTGCAGTTGTACTTTGAAGAGGGCCGTTGTGTAGCTCCTACCATGGCTGATGCAATCAGAGTTAGTTTAAAGCCCACAACTAATAAAAAAGTACTTAGCACATTTCGATTGTAATCTTTGACTTGGTGCACTTAAACTGGCTCTTTTCTTCTGAATTATCTAGGTATTTGGTGGTCGACGCTGGTCGTCGGCTGCGCCACAAGGAAGTATGCCGGACACTCCTCCTTTCCGAAGAACAGCCTCCGCTAAATTTAGAAAGAAACGTTCATTAGCTAATATTCATATGATCAAAGTAATTTCTTCGTCCCTCTCATTGCATTTGCCTTTTTTGTTTATTGTGCCACTTGAGCTTCTCTATTTATTAAAGCTTATCTGCTCTCCGATTTTTGAATGTACAATAAGAGGTAGTATCTTAATTACCCGAAGGCCTCTTCATTAAATGAGTACCTTAAGGAAATGGCGAAAAGATTGGAAATGAAATAAACAATTCTTGGCATCCGGTGGAGATACTCAGAGACAGGTAGACGTAACTATCTCCAAAACTTGCACAAAATATGTTGCTAGGCCTTTTCTCTTCCGAAACATATTGCGACAAGTCGAATATTCAATTTACTATAATTTTTGAATCATCTTTGGTAGCATTTCTCTATATACAGATAGATGAGAAAATCTCTCAGAGTGTATCTCAATCTTTGATTTCCTGATTTCATTCATATATCCCAACCGTGAGATTTCCCTTACGAGCCCGAAAAGGGTTTTCCGTGGAGCTAATTGAGTTTTGATAAATCTAGCTCTCATATGCGTAATAGTAAATCAACACTGTCAGGACTCAAATTGAAACGATAGAATTTCCTTTGAATGTGTCTCAGTGTCGCGAAAGCTAGATAGTAGGTGGATAGAAAGGGGAATTCATTTTGAGTTCCTTTGACTATATTATAGACACAATGACAGATAGTAGTGCATGTCCAAAGAAGGAGAGAGCACGCTAGGAACCACATTAGGCTACAAAGGAGTTGATCTGATATTTCATGGAACCGGAGTTGAATGAATGCAGCAGGTAAACTAAATTGTTCTTAACAAATAGTTCTCTTTTCGGAGTTGCACAGCCAGTCATTGGAAGCAATATTGATTTGATTAACTCTAGACTCAAAGGCAACATGACTTTTGGACAAATGGGGTCCATTAACAGGATTTGAGACATATCTACATAGAAATGCATTGATTGGCTAACGAATAATTTTCATTAGAGGGATAATAAATAATATTTACATTAACTACTGGTCATGTGGAGAAATGGAAGTATTTAGCTAACATGACAATAATAATTAAAGAGTTGATTGCCAGAGAGCAGTTATAGTACTCAATGGTTGAGTATAACTGCCAGCGCTTTCGTAGTTTATGCTCTGATTTCTGTTGTAGACAGCGAGTCTCTTTGATAATTGTACAATAGAGTTGTGTCCACAGGAGTCCTTCATTCGAGGAACGGATCATAATCCCGGAGAAATATATCGACCTCCCAGCCCGGCAACCCGACCAAGGACAGAAATGACAGACATATCCCTTCCCCCTACCCCACCGCATCTTCAACAACAATCTCTTTCCAGAATCAAAAGCACTGCTTCAATGTTGCCTGGACCGAATCTTGAAAACTGTCCGTCACCACAAGCCAGAGTCTCTGCTTTGACTCATGAAACCCGATTGTCTTTCCCTAATTTCGTTTCTCTCTTTCAGGCTTTCAGGTAGTACTCATAACAAACTCCTTTGTATCTACCAACTCCTGTATAGCAGCCAACCCAATCACATTACTCACTCACATGCAAATTTCATTTAAATTGATTTCTCTAATACAGTCTAAGGTCCCGGAAGGATTTGCGAGACTTGTTTGACTCTATAGCTATCACACAAAAGACTGACTGTGCATCGGATTCGCCACAAGGTGATTCTCCAGAAAGAAGCCAATCTTCTTCTACATCAGGTACAACAGCGTAGCCAGTTTATCATCCAGCACGAATTAAAAACTTCATCTGAAACAAGACCTTTTCTATTCCATGCACATAAATCTCACTGCCACTATTCTCATGCTTCCCAATTCATTATCAATAGTTCATTTACACCAAGGTGCCACTCCTCGCCATGGAGCCAAGACTAGCGGGGGCAAACCCGAGAGTAAGTTCATTTACGATGCCATTGCTTCGGCCAGTATTGTTCAAAATGGGGCGGGGGTGGAAACTTCCCGAAGTCGAGTTTTGACTTTTGCAGCTTTCGTCACATTTCTCAAAACGCAGCAAGGGGAAAGAAAACCGGAAACGGAAACTAAAGCTATCATCGAGGTATTTCTACAACTTTTCTACTTTTGCGATCTACCAAATATAACTCTCACCACCAAATATATGATATGGTCACAACGATAAAATCAACTACTATTGTGACTAAATTGTCTGTTTTCAAATGAATTTTATCAGAGATTTGAACCGGACGAAACTCTCAAACAACAGTATTGCATGTCTTTCGAAGGATTTGCAAGGTACATGATGTCAGGTCACAATTTAGCTTTTGTCAGCGAAAGAATAGTGCCTCAAGAAGCAGAGCTGGACCATCCATTGGCTCATTATTACATCGCAGCATCGCATAACACTTACTTAACCGGTCACCAGCTCAAGGGAGAGTCTTCGGTTGAACTTTACAGCCAAGTAATTCATTTAATTCCGATGAAATACATTTTATGCATTGCAAGTTAGAAGAATGTACAAAAATTCCATCGTTGATTTCAGGTTTTGCTTACGGGTTGCCGCTGTGTTGAATTGGATTGCTGGGACGGAGACGATGGGGACCCTGTGATATATCACGGACACACGTTCACAACGAAGATCCCGTTTCGTCAAGTGGTGGACGCAATAAATAAGAGTGCATTTTTGGCATCGTCTTACCCAGTGATCCTGTCGATAGAAAATCATTGTTCTCTCCAGCAACAAGCTAGAATGGCCTGGACTTTCCAGACGGTATTTGGGGAGAAGTTGATCACCCGATTTTTGTTTGATGTGGATTTCACAGATGACCCTTGTCTACCTTCCCCGGCCCAGCTAAAAAATCGAATTCTGATTAAGAACAAGAAGATCCACGCAGAGATTATTCCAAATCCTCCTGTGCACCCGGCCTCCACACAAAGTTCTTCAAATCCTCCACCACGAAATCGATCAGGAAGTCGGCCCCAGTCTGCCCGTACAAATAGTATTGTCAGTAACGTTAGTGGAGGCTCCATCAATGATGAGTACTCTGATTCAGATTCTGACTACGAAGATGAAATTCCCGATGGTATTACTCTATTTGTTTAGCTATTCCTTACATGCATATATTCTACTTACATGCACTGCATACACGCGATCCGGGGAATGAGAGGTGCACAATCTTATTTTCCATTTTCTCCAGTAATTCAAATGTGTGTCGTGCTTTCATTGCACTGCACATTTCCAAGTAGACCTTATTAATATTTAGTAAACAAATATTGGTTTTCCGAATCAACCGAATCTTGAGTCCTTTGAAATCATGACTTTACCGACCACAATCAACAGTCTAGTTCCATAGATAAACATTTTTATGTGAATGAATAGTTATAACCATTTTGATTTGATAATACTTGCAAAATACAAATAATTCAGTAAACCAAATTTATCCATGACTACTACGGCATTTACTGTCATTCCCCTATTAGTAATTTTGGGTGGTATTCGATTCGAATTATTTTCATACCTTCTAAGGAGCAACGTAGTATTTACCATTCGGTTACTCTTACGAAGGCATTTATTAGAGAATTTTATACAACGATGATGGATATTATGATCAAAAAGCAAATAAAAGCCATGTGACGAATATTGACATATTATGTGATTTAAAATTTAAACAGAGAGACTGGTGGTGTCCCGCCAAGCTTCTGAGCAAGCTCTGCCCATTACACCCCGCACAGATTCTCTGACTAGTCAAGAATCGTCATTAAAAAGTGCCAAACGTGGAGTAGTTGCTGGAGTTCCTTGTGCTCCCATAATTTCCAGCCAGTACCAAACAGATCAGGGAGAGTGGATCGTGGAAATAGACGACGTGCCAAATAGTCAAAAGAAGAAGCAGAGTAGCCAAATCGCCCGGGAGCTTTCGGATTTGGTGATTTATATACAAGCGATAAAATTTCGTGGTCTGAGCACTCTCAGCCCCAGCAGTTCTGTTAGGAACAAAATGATGCAGAAGAAGAGTATTCTCCCGCCTGGAAATCCGCCGACAAGCCTTCCGGTCACTCCTACCTCCTCCAATATTTCCAGCAACACGGACCACCATCCAAGGCGGGTTATCAGCAACCATCCGGTTTACCAGTGCTGCTCTCTAAACGAGAATGCCTCCAAAAAGCTGTGCCGAAAACAGCCCCTACAGGTTCTAGCGCATACGGAGACACAATTAATACGGGCCTACCCCGCCGGAATGAGAATCGATTCTTCCAATTTCAATCCACTCATCTTCTGGGCGTTTGGCATTCAAATGGTGGCTCTGAACTATCAAACAGAAGACGCTGCTCTACATCTTAATGCTGCCATGTTCGAACAAAACGGGCGATGTGGATATGTTCTCAAGCCGGCAGTCATGTGGGACCGGAATCACGTAATGTATCGCCGTTTCAATCCTCTGGAGAAAGAATTCGACGGTCTCCACACAGTACATTTGCATTTGACAGTGATTTCTGGGCAGTTTCTCTCCCCTTCTAATTACCAGGCCAGTCCGCAAGTGGAAGTGGAAGTCACGGGCATTCCGATCGACTGTGCCAAACAAAAAACAAGAATTATCTCTCGGAATGCCCTGAACCCTATTTGGAGCGAGACCCTCACCTTCACCATCCAGTTCAGAGATCTGGCTTTTATTCGTTTCACCGTTTTAGACGGAGGGAGCAGCGGTAGTGGCAGCGGACACACCTTGGCCCAGCGGGTCATTCCACTCAAAGGTCTTCGTCAAGGCTACCGACATTTACGACTAAGAAATATTTACAATCATCCCCTCCCGGTCACGACCTTGTTCATTCATTCTCGGCTCGAGGAAGAAGGCGAGGAGGTTAGTCTTCAGGGAGGACACAAAAGTCTGTCCAAAGATGACTCCTTTAGGGAATCTACTCCAATTAACGAAGGTAAAAAATATTTATTGTAGTGCTATCAAAGTATTCAATGCATTTTTTCTTTTTTTAACAGACAGTAAATTGGTTTAATTATTTATAGGTTCCCCGCTGACAGGGTCAGCTCAGGCGAAGGCTTCACTCCACCTAAAGCGTCGCATGTTTTTCCTTGTCGTTCATGGAGTCGTGGCAGAGGAGGCTTATACTATTCTCAAAGTTACGCAGGACACAACAGCTTCCGAAGTTATTAATAGTGCCCTACAAAAGAGTGGCCGAACAGCGGAGTCGTCTCGTGAGTATGTGCTGATAGAAGAAGTCGCCAGAGGATGGGACGCAAAGGAAAAGGATTTGCCTCCTACACAGCGAGTTCTCGACCCGCAAGAGAAACCTCTGCAATCCCAATCTCAGTGGAAAGGCGATGGAAAATTTATTTTGAAAAGAACGGGTAATGACCCGAGTAGCCGGGCCTGGCTCTCATCCATCTCTGCTCGAGGAGGCCGATATACTGGGGAAGGAAATCGCGGAGACAAAAGTGCCAGGGACAACGATGAGTTAAGGCAGTGGGGAGAAGACGATAATTTCCTCGTTTGCGTACACAATGTTTCTCCAGAAATTCCTTACGCAATACTTAAGGTTTGCATTCCAATTACGAAGTAAATTAAAATTAGGATAACATCAACGGATCCTTTACAGAATTTTAATTAAAAAAACGTTTGTAACTGTATTTCAGGTTCCTGTTAAAAGTACGGCACAAGATATAATTGCCCAAGCTTTTGTCAAAGCTCGTCGTCTGGAAGATCCTTCCAAATTTGTTTTGATTGAAGAGTTAGAACCTTTGGTGGCCTCTGTTTCAGGACCAAGCACTTCAGAGGCTGCTGGCTCTTTTAAGAAAAAGGCGAGTCAACGATCAACTAACCGCATTTTAGATGACGATGAAAATGTTTATGAAGTCCAGCTGAAGTGGAATACTGTTGGCAGGTAAGCAGTAATGCTAATCAAGTAGTACCCATTCGGAATAGTCAAAATATTTAGTCACAATTGAATTGCGAATTAAATTTGATTGTAATAATAATTTTTAGAATAATTTCTGTACAAGAATTGCATAATTTTAATACACTGTCACAGTTGGCCATAAAATGTAAATGCATACCACTAAGACATTTTTATTTTGACTATTTCGAGACTATAGCATTTCCAATTACTTGATACAATTGTATAGCATAGAGTGTGTTCGTTTAATTGTATGGCGTACTTTCTTCTTTTCAGATTTGTTTTGCGAGATCGTAAACAAGCAAACTCGTTGTGTGGGGTCTCCAGTAGTTGCCACTCGTCACACTCCAGCTCTGATAAATCTAAGCAGCCCAAAGGAATTCGAGCTTCGACTTTAGCGAGACTAACGAAATTAAAAATCAATCGGAATGGGAAATCACGAGCAGAAAAGGCTCGGCAGTACATGGCCGAGAGACAGGCCATGAGTCTACACGACACATCAGCTCAGAGTACAAGACCAAGAAAGTCCCGACCTCGCCGGGCGGCTCATTCCGAAGGCGAGACGTTGTCGGACGACGAGCCAGCTGAAGTTGACTTTAAATCCACTGTTGCCCGTCTCAAAAAGGTTTCCCTTCGAAAATTCCGGGCTTGGAAGTCCTGAAGGGTAACTGACTCAAAATCATTCGCACAATTTGCAGCTCTGTTGACTTCTTATGAAATTTACGTACTTATATATCTAAATCTAATGAAGTGGTGGATGCTAGGCCAGTAGTTTCTTGATACTGTCTTATCCGTAATGGCATATCTGATTTTAAAGACAAACAATAACGATTCATGGTAGTTGATATCGCAAGTGAAAAGTGTCGATGTCGGAGTTATGGATGCAGTGACAAATATTTAAAATTCTCTGGCAATAACTTGATTGCATCCGATTTCCTCCGACAGAATAATTCATAAGAACGTTAATGTTACTAAATTGATATACTAAATACACTTATACATGGAAGTTTACTACTTGCTAATTATTACTAAGTAAGTGTAGCATTGAAGATACTCTTGGAGCAATTCCTGCAGAAATATAAAATGCAGCAATCTATTTATGGCAAAGTATCGATCGTTTTATCGATTTATCAACAAATCAAAGATTTAATTCAGTGTAGCGTAGACTCGTTGTATATTTACTATAACGTATAGTTAATTATTTCACAAATACATTGTATTGTGCTACTATGACATAATCTCTACGACATTGTTGTTACTCTAATAATGTTATGACCCTTAGATGAACCTTAGCCTTATGTCATTCTAATGATAATGATAATACATAGGGATGTGTACAAGAATCATAAGTAAAATACATTGATTCTATAGTCTCAAGACTGTGATACTATTCAACA
>JABASH010001437.1:0-26282 GCA_019776445.1 Tomocerus maximus | reverse complement strand
AGCTCCAAAAATTAGTTAGATAATCATTTTTTTTTATTTGTGCCATTTAGTGCAAATTAGTTGAAAGAGGTAATCTAATTATAATAAGTAACAAATTTTGATTGACGAAGTAAAAAGTGTAATGCTTATTGTAATGAAGGCGTTTTTCCTAAATCAATTATGAAAAACATCAAATGATTCATCACAGCTTCCATTACCGTTACAAGGCATATGATTATAATAATATTTCGTTTAGGATAGGAACAAGAGTATTTAAAAACCCAATTTTAGTTAGAAATTATTTGCAGGCGTTACTGTTTATTAAATACACTGATAACCTCCCTCAACTCCAACATTAGGTTTGTTGAGTGTAGGAAATATATAGGTTAACAATAAACTAATTTGGCCTGATACATGTACCTATTATAATATGTAAGATTATTAACAAAAGTTCTTCGAATAGACTGTAAGGTGAATGTAAGCTCCTGCTGCAATGTGCGCGGGTTATAGGCCTAATTCCTTACTTAAAGGTCATTCCCTATATTCTTATATTCGATATGTCTGTTTTGCTCCTGCATAATTATATATAATATACCAGTGATTAATTATGTCTTTAAATCTATCCTATGATAATTGTACTTAGGTTGTAATTTCAGCGAAATGTTATAATAGTATGTACTTGTATGTGTGATAATGTGAAGCTGCCTACAAACCATTGGGAAAATAAAACCAATACCAAAACATGTCATCTACTAAGTAAACGAAATATTTACAGTAAATAATAGAGAACAAATATTAATTTCCACATCATGATCTTTAAGCAAACTTTTATAGTTTTCGCAGTTAAAAACAAATGATTCCTGTTTTATATTCACCCAATAAAAATGAATGCAGTGGCATCAACAGTAAGTAAAGCCTAATGCATCTATAAAATGAGGTAGCAAAGTAAATTATTAAAAGGGCTTTAGTAGGTAGTTTGGGAAGCACAGGGGGTACAGTGGAGGTAGATGCAATTAATAATGCTCATCATTTTGAGCTTTTGACTGATCCGTTAGTTATCATAAATGACTTGCGCATTCTGTCTGTAGAATTAGTTTGAATCCTTGATCTTTATTTATTCATAAGTCAGAGCAATGCTACTTAATTTAATGAAAGCATTCATTTGTAATTATAATTACAATACAAAGACTGCCTACCTGATAATATTTTCCTAATGGAATGTCTATTATATGCACAACAGGATTTCTATAGCTTAGGGATTGCATTGTAAGTACTATAAGCATTATATTATATCAAATCAGTTTAGCTCGAATTAATGCTTACGTTCGTGCCGTTTCTTGGTAGTAGATAGTAGACTAGAGCAATATCAAAACAGTCTTACTTAATATAACCAGAGGCTGCGTATTTTACATCCATCGGTCGTAAGCACTCTTCTTCGTCATAATCATATCACACTACAGTGTAATCTTTGAGATAACATTTTTATGTTTTCTATAGTCGCGTCACCATCATCGCTATTACTGTTACTATTGCCTATACTATACTATACCATGCCTATACGATACCATTCACAATCAATTCTATGTTAACTACGCATAATATTCCTACCAGACTGGATTTTCGTGTGTGTGCTTGCATTTATTTATTGTATAATTGCGCTGCTGGTCTATAAAAGTTGAACTGCAGCCACTCGCACTCCTCTGCTACATGCAAACAACCTATATCGAAATAGCAAATAATAATATTGCAGAAGTAGGTAAATAAGCCCAACTGTAAGCATTCTCTGTGCTTATCATTTTAGAGACCAATATCTGGAAGCTGTAAATGTTATCCTCTAGTTTTACGCACTCTTTGATTCTTACTAACGAATCAAGTAAATATCATATAACATGGCTCAATACTATTAACAGGATTCCTAATTCTGCTAGGGAAGGATTTATAAGAAACATTAGACATTATTCTCGTTTCAGATTATATTCCTCGTTGAATATAATAAATATTATGTCATCGTCAGACCGGGAGAGCCGTCAGACTGGGTGAGACTCCATCAGTTTGACTAGGCATATTGGGCGATCTTTCGTTATAATTACATGATATAATTATTAAACTGCTGCGATTATGGAGATGATACAAATACACAGTCTATTAAAATTGGCCTAATGAGCTTAGAAATAAAATATTTGATGTATCGGACTTTCCATTCAAAAGATGTTGCATAAAAACCAAAAATTGGTTTACGCAATATCTTTTGAATGGAAAGTCCGATACATCAAATATTTTATTTCTAAGCTCATTAGGCTAATTTTAATAGACTGTGTATTTGTATCATCTCCATAATCGCAGCAGTTTAATAATTATCATGTAATTATAACGAAAGATCGCCCAATATGCCTAGTCAAACTGATGGAGTCTCACCCAGTCTGACGGCTCTCCCGGTCTGACGATGACAGGTACATATAGGATAGAGTATATAATAATAATGTTCTTTATTTGGTCTGCAACTATGAAGCCAGTCAGCCATGTGTGATGTCTTGTTTATTTTGCTTTTTGCAAGAAGGATTTTTTTCTGGTGAATAAGAATTCTTGGATTTAGAATTCTGATAGCTTGGATACAGAAAGTGTCAGAAAATATTCCACGTCCTTTGTCGATAGTTAGTATGTATTTGCTTTCCAAAGGCACATGTATCTCCGCTTTTCTTCATAACTTTCTTGCAATGATGTAATGTATTCGTATGGGACGAATCTTGGGGTCAATATTTTACTTGGGATGTACATTCGAACAATTCACTGAGAGCCGAATCACTGTCACTTCATCCATGTCTTTCAAATGAAAAGTTGAAGAACCGTCCTTACATACGAATCCCATAAATCTGTGTCACACCATCATTATGATCTGTTGTCTATACATTCACACATGTAATTGATTGTTATAAAAAATTCGGCATGTCTCATTTCATTGTTAAAAGGTCTATTGACGCGTACATAATTGGGAAAGGACATCATGCTTGCTTACATTTAACTAATAATAATGTACACAAAATATTGTCACATGCCTATACTTTGTTTGTCTTCGTACTTGATAGCATTAGTCTGCATACTAATTCAATATCTATACAAAGGCTAAGTGGTCTTGCCCATGCCTATTGTGTACTCAAATGATGGACGTCCGTATATGTTTTTACAGTATAGTGCATCTAATTGTGATACAAGTATAATGACTATGGCTAGATTAATGTAGAAATAAAATCTCCTTTTATTATAAAAGGATGTAGCTACTAGTTAGCAGTGCAAAAATAAATTCAAGTTCATAATGAAGCTTAGTTTAGATTAAAATGAATTTTGGATGGATATAGTCCCAGAGCCATAAGTTAATATGACAAACTGCGCAACACATTTGCACTCTATCTGTGTTTATATGATTGTGTTACTTCACATGTGTCAGTTCCTAGGAACGAATCTCTTATTGTACATTTGTATTTAAGTAAGTAAATGGAGTTTGCAGATTATATTTGCCGTCTGGCCCCTAGTGTTACAAATGGCTGCCTATTACTTAATATTGCTATATGCACTATGCTAATAAAGATTTAAGTTTTGCAAATGAGTATGCAGATGCTAATATGAACTAATATAAATGCATATAGTATTACTTCTGTCTGTAGCCCACAGGAGTATGCAATCCAAAATTTTGTAAGTAGTAATAAGTGAGTATAGATATGTTATATATACTTAGTGTATATATTATATAAATAATATAGCTATAATTTAGTTAGGGAGAATGTCGTGTGAATGTGTCCTCGTTTCCTCTGTGGTTATATTCAGCTTGGAATGGCATGCAAAGGAATGACAGAGGTTTAAGCTTCATCTCTTTTTGTCAGTTGGTTGGTTGGCTACATCTGATCCTTTCGTAACTTCGTCTTTACTTAAAGTCTCTGTGTCAGACCAGTGAGCAGAAGTTGTCTACAGGGCGATAGAAACTCACTCATGCTAAATGTGGGGACCAAAGGAGGGCGTCGTGTAATGTGATGCAATGCAAGTAATTCTAATCTGAGAGGTAAAGCAAAGCCAAGTAAAGGACCTGCTTTGAGTTGACTACCTAAATACGTTCCTGACATAAAGGGCTGTGCTCATACATCATCATCCCAAAGTAACCGAAAAGAAAAACTCTCATTATATCATTTGCATTTCATCTTCGACATCGACCTATTCCCTTAGAGCGACACAGGAGACAAAATAAAATAAAGTTCGAGAAAAGCATTCAACTTGTACTAAAATGTAACGGAATGATCCGACGAAAGACGAAAACAGTCGCATTTATCCAACTATTTCCCATCCGCATAAAAAATCACATTTACATACAACTCATCTCGTCACTCAAATACCAAAAGAAATTCCTCGACACAGAGAGGAGGCACAAAACGGCTTTAATGTCTTCATATACAGTCGAAATTCCCTCTCCTCCTACGAAATGCTCTCTATTCATTTATTCGGGTCTCTGTGTACACACGGAGATTATTTTATCCGATCTTCAGAATTATCTGTTGGGAATATCAAGGCAAGTCTCCTCTGCCAACTCTTTAGTCCGTCCCCGTCTCGTCTCATCAAGTCAAGTCTCCAAATCATTCCACTTGACAATTTCTAAGTGATTATTGTCAGTCTCATCTTCCAGTTCGTCTGCTGTGTCATGTCACTCACCTCTCCCCACTCCAGCCACTTTGCTACGCCAAAATCTTTAAACATCTATTGATGGCACTCTTTCATATTTCGACTACACAAATGGATTCAAGATATCTATAAATAGTGTATATGTTACACAGACTATTAGCTTACCTCCGCATGCAGCACTTCATACACAGCGTTTATAGGCCATATATAAATAGTACTGATTCATATAGACAAGAATTCAAACTATTATCGGTTTTTGTGCTCCTAAAAGCAAACAATCTAGAGAACTGTCAAATATTTACAAACTGCGTATATGTTGCAGGCTGACTGAATTCTCAGGCCATCAGCCCAACAAAAGACAGACTGAACATTGTAATCTTCGATGGTTATAAACAGCTTTTACTCCACATATAAGCATGTTAAATCTATTCCGTCAATAAATCTTTTTTAATGCAAATGTCTGCGTCAGAAGTTGTCTTGCATAGATTTTTGCTGCCTTCCAAATTTCTAACTATTTAAATATGGCATTACTGAAAACACAAGTTTGTGAAACTAAATTCACTAACAAAGACATCAAGGCATTTACTTTTCCAAAAAAGTAAAAAGTCATCCTGGTCAATGGTCCAATCATTTCTATATAGTACATATAAAAATCTATAGCTTTATAGCTATGTAAACAGAATACAAACCTGTATTAGGTATCGCTGAAGAATAGGGCGTGGGCTGTTTTAATATTGATACCCAAAATTCAAGGCAACATGACATCTCACATGGATACTGATTGGTGTGTCTACTGAATCCAGCTATAGGATTTCCGAAGTCCCACAGCATAAATAACATACCTAGGTATTGTGTGAGCTGGGGAAAGCTACCAAATAGGCATATTATCGTGCACTTTATATTCCAACGGCAGTAATTTTCGTCGACCCAAAAGTGTCATGTCTTTAACCATTTACAACCAAATGTCATTGCAGTAGTGCCAGTATATGTACTAACTACTATTAACTGCGAAGCACTTTATCTGCATCCACTCTGATGAAACGGGCTTGTTTCTATGTTGTCTTGTTCCCCACAAAAACGATCTTGACATTTTCCTCTTGATCTCTTTTAAGGTTTCAACTGAGCTTTGTTGATTTTAGCTAGAGCGGTGTAGGTTGACTCACGGTATCAAGTATCCCATTATGTGGACACAAATCCAGCAAAGAAGATATACGGCGATTTCCTTTGCTATCAGTTTTTATTTTAATTGGGTACATCCACAGACATTTATCTGTAAATTTAAAACTTTATTCAGTCATGTATGTTTAGTACTTAGTATATTACTTACTATACAGTAGCATACAAATAGAACAGAAAGTAGACAAATGCCACTCTTAGAACAAATAAGAATTATATTTCGTCGTGACTTCTGGTTACTACCATAAAAGTAAGTAAATACTACGAGATGGAAACAACAAATGTTCACAGGACTGAGCCGATATTTTGCTATGGAAGAAGATAACTGCTATTATGTTAGCTGTACGGCAATGAAATTTGATATTTAATGTCTGGATTTTACAATGTTCTTACATCTGTTCAGCTATGAATGCATCGGTTTAGGAATCCATTTACTTACTTCCACTGTGCACAATCAGGTCTTTTATGTTCAAAGTGTCATTTCGTTGGCTTGATTTGAATTTTCTGGAACGCTACTCAAAAGAATACACTTGACTGTCAAACATATCCTACGTACTACTCAAGAAAGCTTATTCTTCACGAAATAATATTGACATTCGGCCTGGGTTGTCCTTGGCTTTAAAGCTGCTCTTTACACTCAAAATATAGAGAATTTCTATATTGATTTTTGAAAACTTTACATACGTACAAATGTTGTGTTCTCTAATTAAAAAACGAAACTGGTACAATATACAAGTGAAATAAGTTGAAGCATCTAGGAAAGAGTGATTCATAAGAAAATTATATCTGTAAAGACCAAAATTTGACTGAATTTTTGCTAGTAAATTGGCTTTACCCAATTCGGTGGAGTATTTCGCTTTACAATTTGTCACGCGGAGTTGAGAGTTGCTCATAAAATCCTGGGAAAATCTTAAAGGGCATGGAAACGTTTAAAGACGCGGGAAATAAATGATGCTTGTAAATGATATTTGAATATAAGAGATTTTATGAGTTGTGTTTTAAATGCGCATATTTATGACGACGCCTGCTGCCAATATTGAAAGCGTGGAAAATGATTTTACGACAATATTATATGTGTCTGTGTAGATGATAAACTGTAAGGCTAATTGAACTTTGACGCTCACAGATGGTCATGACTTGAAAACAAGGCTCATCGATTGCAGAATTAGTTAAGAGTATTAGGAGCTCAAGTAAAATGTAGCAGCCAACCTTTGGAAACAACTTTTATTTTAATACATAAAATATTGTTGTATAGCTTGGCAGTGGTATCCCATGTAAAATGAGTGATTGCATTGTAAATGCAGTAGAAAAATAAAAATAGTGAAGGTAAAGGGAAGTCAGGCCAAGTTATTCTAAAACTCAAGGCAATTTTAGCAGTTAGCTATGGTTGATGGTGGTAATAAATTGAAATCAGCATGAAGAGAATGCTCACATAGATTTTAGTGGAGCAGTGAGTCTTGTCTGTTATTAGGAACATTTGGTTAATATGCAGCAAAGGAGTCGCACTGGCATTACATAACCAGACTTTTTGTTCTTCTTTGTTCTCCTTTAATCCTTCAAATAATATCATATTATGTAGACAATATAGTACAACAGAGAATGTAGGTACCAGTGTAAGTGAAGGGGTAGCATTATCGTGAGAAACCAAATCTAGCCAGGAGTATCATTTGTCCTGAGCAAAACAGAATAGGAGAGTGCAGTGCAGAAAATGCTTTTGTGAGCTAAAGCACTTTTTTGCGTAATGAGTCTTTTATCTCATTAGTTACCAGTTAAATCTTTTCTAGTTTGTACTAATGCGATGTAGTCGACCATTATGCTGTTATTGTGAAACCAAGTACGAAGGTGTAGCATTTAAAAGACAAAGAGTAGCGGAGAATGGAGGCAAAGGCACCAAATCTCCTACAACTCCTACTTTGAATCAGCGTCACTAGGCATATAGCATTTTCTGACTTTTTCGTTTGACTTAAGCCTGCTAGCTCCGTTTACGTGAGTAAAAGTATCTTCTTGAGATTGTTACTTGGGACAATGATGCAAGCTGGGGATGATTGTGTACATAGCCATGCACTATAATCTCATAGCCTCCTCAATGACCAACGTTCCTTTAGGTAGCCTTACTTACGCATTTATCTACCTATTTAGGCTAAATACCAACTAGGCTGTTTACATTGATTTGGACTGTTATTACAGATATGCATATATCAATGGAGGCATTCTGTGATTTGTTGTGCTGTACTTTACCGAGGTCGTAGTCATTTCATAGATGACAATGTTCCTTGCGTGGGAGCATGATATGCCGTTTTGTGACCGGAGGAGCTGAACTGAACAGAATTGCTTGTCTGCCGTGATATTTACTTTTATGTTCCTACGTGCTCGCCTTTGATACACCCTCTTATATAGCTACTCCAAATTATTTATACTCTAACTATAGCGATATTCTTTAATTGCACTATCCTTCCTATAATTACTTCATTTCAAAAAACATGTAATTCTCTAAGGATTTCTTATTTTTATATAATTTTTACATCCTATTGAAAGAACTTGTCAAAAATACCGTGTAAATACTACCCTTACAAATAATTGCTCTAAGTAATTCCCCATTCAATTTGTGTAGGATGATAGTCCTTGGCAGGATAATGGCCAAAACTATATGCTATTAATGAAGAGCTTGCATAACATTGAAAGAGTTGTGAAATCATGCAATTGTTGTTTACACGCTCAGTCTTCCGCATCGCTTCTGCCAAAATTTAATTACTGCTACTTTCCTTTGTCACTGAAAATGCTTTAATTGGAGCAGTCATATTCTTTTACTTTAATTGCTAACTAATACATACTTTACCTTTACAAGTTCTAGCGTGGGCTTTCTTTTCTATCATATTTCAATTAGTTTATCACTTTGAAAAAGTTGTTTCTTTCATTTCAGTTTTTTATGTAACTAATAAATGGAAAGTGGTATATTTGTTAAAGCTTTACTATGGGACTTATTTACCTTAGTATTATTTTTATATATTGACATCAACAATGTCATACAATAGTTTTTGGGTTTCAACGTGTGCACATTTTCTCTGGAGGTTTAATATTTTTAACACGGCTCCAATAAGTTAAAACCGTTCTTTTAAATCCTGGGAAGGATAATCTTTTTTCAAGACCCTACTAGAGCTAAAAATATAACATTAACATTTAGTTAAAATGCAGGAACCTCATACAGAATATTTTCGAATGAGATGGCATGTCAATCTTTAGTAATAAATGTAATTTGTACAGTTCAGGAATATATTAAAGGGTTCAAGCACTTGGTAGGGTTTAATTACAGAGTTGAAAATTAATAATAATAAGTGGTTCACAGTTGCCTGAGCATATGTTGAACTGACGCATTAGGTATTGCCTGCCGTTGCCAGTGGGCAGGTTTGCCCGTTTTGAAATGGGAAGAAATTACCTGACTATAATAATAACGGCTGATAATATTTAAATAGCGGCCTCGTGTAATGTTAATGTCCTAATAATAAACTCTATTAACCGGGTCGCATTTCAAATTTTAATTAGATATTTTATGTAGTTTTATGCATCGGTGAACGTAATAATTTTATTTCATTCGTTGAACCAAGTTGTACTTACTTAGTACATGTAACTTGGACAAATCCGCGCTGGAGAGTTGTAAATTTCAAAAGTCGAAATTACTAACTCTGTCAAATACATTCATCCAGAGATTCAAATTACAGTGATATGTAATTAATATCTCGGTTCCTCCAGGCTAAAATGAAATGTGGATGAGATTGGGATTGACATTGGCTAACTTAATATGAAAATATTTATCATTATCTTATTTCACGGGTACTGAGTCATTGGCAAACTTGTTTTACCGAACCATATAGGGCTTCATCAAATGGAGCACCACTTTCATTGAGTTAACATTTCCATTAACCCAAACAAACTATAGAATATTGAGAAATTTTCAAGTTAGAGCACAAAAAACACTGAGAATTTGGTGCATTAACATGTGCTTGATTTGAAACAGAATCTGACAAAAACTTTGATTCGCATATTCCGCAAAATCCTGAAATGTTTTGCATTGCATATAAATATAGCAGTAGCAGTCTAGCTGAAAATAATAGATTATTGGTACTTTCGTGTCAAAAAACGGAACAAAGTACATGGCATGATTTTGATACTATTTTACCCATACATGAAATCTTTTACGGGTCTAATGCATTTACTAATGGATTACGGAACTGGGCTATTGATCGTTGCGTTCTGTAACTTAATACTTTGACAGCTGAACTGGCAGTACAAGTAGTAATTACAAAACTGTATATTAGTTATTTATGAGTAATGAGTACCTACAGTTTGTCAGTGAAACTGATAGTACTAATACGCAACAAAATTAAATTATTCATTTTCATTGTGTGTTGGATACAGATACCTAAGTACATCATTGTAAATGAAAATCTTTGTCAAATGTGGATGATTTACTTTCCTTTCTTCCTATTTCGAGATTTGATATTGTTTTGCATGTTTCCGATTTTGTCTCTTATCAAGTTCTCGACTTTGGAGGTTAAGTGGGAAAGATGAGAAAATGCTGCTGATCCCACCTCTGTAACTCTGTAAGTGAGTGAATGAATGAGTAAAATGAGTGAGACATGTGTATGACAGTTCCGCTTAGAGCTTATCTAGATGAGAAAGGTCATGTACCATTTGTACTGCATTTCGTAGGAATTGTTTATTTGGCGGTTGGAGTAATTTTGCAAAATGAAAACAATTACGTAAACGTTATCGCGAAATATTTTGCTCTCGTAGATTAGCATTACAATGTATTAGGCCTTTGTGGCTCCGTCATTTCCAAGTAATTCAGTAATTGTAAGTGCTTGTACAGAATATTTATATTGTAGTATCGCAGATGCCTACTTATTATTTATAGATAGGTACTCATTCATTGCAGTCAATTAAGAGTGGTTAAGAGCTCGTTAGTGGCTAATCATATCAGTATGCTAACAATCCATATCAAATGTTATTACTACTTTTATTTGTGTGCTGAGTATTGCCGTTCTTGCTATAGCAAGAACATAATATTAGCGTGCAATATGAGCAAAATAACAAGTTTTATTATCGAAGCACACAAGGACAAATGCTTTAAATTGCATTTGATTTTAAAGGGCGATTGAAATAGATGATCTCTATTGTGTTGCGGTCATCAACATTGTTTCTAGCAAGGACAATTCTTTGAATACACAAATGGAACTTTCAGAAGTCCTAAGTGATATTATTTTACAAACGAAAAAATTCCTTATATTCAATTTAAACGCAGATTACCCAAGACAGCTTTAGAATTATCATTTAAATTGAAACAGAACTAGAATGTGCTAGTTCTAAATTCTAACAATGCCACTATTTGTATGGTGCACTAATAACGGGCATTTTCACGCTACGAGAATGCTATTTGATTTATTGCCTCTGCACCTTGTAGTCAAGGGCTGTCGAGTTATCATAATAATATGTTATATTTGTATTCCAAGCTATCGCACACAGACAAATGCCAAAATATATATTATGCAGAAGGGTTAAGAATGACTTTTGTGACTAAACTATTACGCTTATGCACTTAATAAAATTAATCGGTCGAAAATCCGAACGTTTCATGCAGCCATGTATGTATATTCTACATGAAATAATGTCAAAATAGTATAGAAAATAGGAAGAACGACTTAGGTCGTATTCAAATGTGATATTTGTAATTTATATGGTGTCTGCTGCAGGTAGGAATGTATTTTACTTATTAGCTTTGTTCACGTTTAGTATTCGCCAACACACTTGCACGTTTCTTGGAAATGTTCATGGATATTCTGGTTGCATTC
Source organism: Tomocerus maximus (assembly GCA_019776445.1). Lineage (NCBI taxonomy): Eukaryota > Metazoa > Arthropoda > Collembola > Entomobryomorpha > Tomoceridae > Tomocerus > Tomocerus maximus. The sequence continues at coordinate 14,619 of JABASH010001437.1, read as the reverse complement.
AAATACGGTAATACTATTAATGGAATGAATAATGCATTACCATGATAAGGTAATTGTTTATTAACAAACCAGATTTTTGTCTTTCTTGGTGTCAAGTCCGCCAAGATTATATAATTAGGTTTCGTTTTTGTATTTGTGGTATCTGCTTACTTCATAGTTTCACTCTTTAACTTATGTGCATAACAATAATTAAGTGGTAATACATATTTGACCACACTCTGCAGCTTTAGTTTGAAAATAAAATTGTGTATTACCACACGGCCACACATGCCACACAAGCTGTTGGTATAAAATGATTCACATTAAATATGTTTCGCGTACACGCGAGATCAAAATAATATTATACAAGCCGATGTCACTAACTTATATATAGACCAATGTTAAATGACGAAATCATAAGAAATATATTCTGATATAATTTTAGTCGATGTATAGTTCAGTTTCAATTCAACTCCTATGTGGTGTAAATGACGAGTGCTATGTAGCTATGTAGCATAACGCAAGAGGATATAAGTTCAAGGAAAACGCTGACTTCACATCGTTCGTTAATGAATGAATATCTAATAATAGAGATTCATTGGCGAAGTGGATACATTTATTTTCGGAATCGAATCACATTAGCATGTAATGTTGCAAATTACTCTTAATAGTTCTTATGAACTAAGTAAGCATCAACTAACTGCATATGTTTAATTGGCGTATGGAGTCATCATCCAATGTGTAGACACCCGACATGGACACATTGAACCTATTCAATTAATAACAGACGGGAATAAAAAAAATCTTTTCCATATCACAATAATGTAAAGGAAAATGATGACAGTGACCATACTTTCGATTGTCATCCATTATCCGTAGAGTAACAACTGTTTGTTGACGAATAAGTTATAGATCCTCATAAGGAAAAGAATGCAAATTTCGCTAATGAGAGTATTTTTCCAGTAGTTTTGAATTTCTTGTCTTCAATGTAGCTGTCATAAATATTTCCTTATATGTGAATTTATTATAATCAAGTGTTAAGTCAGGAAGAATGTATATGCATCCTAATTTAGAGTTTGCGGAGTGTGGCTAAAGAAGAGTAATTTGTAAGGATGAGCGTCTACTATTCATAAAATGGCTAATTTCGTACAAAGAGTTTAGCATTGTTTAATTTAGTTCAATGCTGTTTTGGAGAGAGATAAAGAGGGAGACGCACAATAAATATTGTTTTGGTTGACACCCAAGATAAGAATAAAGAGCACAACAAAAACACTGAAGGAGGTTGAACTTGGAAATGAGTATGACAACATGGGAAGAAAAGGATCGACCAAAACGTCAAGGCAAGTGAAGTCGTGCCGGAAAAAGTATTTTAAGAGAAACAACTGAAGTCGAAGTAGAAAACGGAGATAAGGATGTCTTTGTGTTATTATTGTCAAAATTTATCTTTAGTCAATGCCTTGCACAGAATTTCAGTCGCCTTAAATGTATGTCTCCTCTATAAAAGCGCCTTTCCTTTTCATCCATTCATTCTGATCTTTTGGAGGCTGAGGAAGCCGTAACGTAAGGCTCCAAAGAAATTACTTTCTTCTTCCTTGGCTCGGATTGAACGCAGAGAGTTATCTACTTGGTCTCCGTTGGTTTGACAATGCACATGGCATCCAACACTAAAGTTGACTTTGGTTTCGGCTATTCTTCCGAGACTCGGTTGACTTTGCTGTCTGCTCCAAAGAAAATCCTTCCTGTTCATTTCCACTTTGTTGACTGCTCATTTCATCATATATACTTAAGTGTAAAGATATTCATAGCCAAGGGTAGAAATTGCGGACGCTAGTGCTCCACCAACTTTATGGGAGGCTCAAACTTTAAATCGCACAGTAAAACTTTATTACTTTTGTTGAGAAATGTAACATTGTTAGCTCATCGGATGCAACTCTTATTGAATCTCACACAGGACTGAAATACTCGTGTAACAAATTGCAAATCGAACAAATGCCGACACACAGTAAGTGGATATGTCAATTTGTGTCCCGTTATCCTATACATCCAATATTTTCATTATAATGGATTTTTCGCAATTCTTTCTGCACTTTAATATTCTGCACCAATTTCCGTTGTCTTTTCATCACCCAGCAGAAAAGTTTCTTTGTACATTGAAAGTGTATTAGGGAAATTGCGTAATATGAATATGATTTATTGAAATAGTAATCTCTTCATGGCTCTATTCCAAGGTTAAATACATTATATCCACATAGGAGACGAGCCCAGTCAATAAAGCATAACACAAAACCCAGATAAAAATTGAAAAACGTCATTTTTCTGAAATTCAAATTGCACAAATCCACTGGGGTTTGAAAAATAACTTTGATCTCCTCTGCCATCGCTTAGTTTTGACACTTTAATATAGGATTGCAGTAGAATGGGGAATAGCATTTAGTATTTGTACTTAGATATAATGCAAAAAGAGGGTAAGTAAGCAATGGAGAGAGAAAGAACTGGATGACATTCATCTATTTATTTTTGAGAGACTTTTGTTGTAGTGTGTGAAGGGAAGATGAGATCGCTCTTTGTATTTGCATGACATTCCGTGTGTGTGACTGTCAGTTTAGTAAGCACAAGATTTAGGATTTGTGAAAATGCTTGTCGTGGCTCTGTCATTAGACTCAGTATTCATTCATTTCTCCTTTTCTGCCATTCATTCAACTCGTTAACTCCACTCTACCGTCTACTCTACCTACGGTCTTACACATATAAAATGTGACAACGCACATGTCTCTAGTTAAGCAGATTCAAATTGTCGCTTTCACGAAAGAAGACGCTCTCTGCTTATCGTACTCAAATTCCATTCAGTGATACCTAAATGAATGACTTGACTCCGATAATAAGATAATAGCAATAATGACAACCTAACAACGCTAACGACATGGAAACACTGTCAACTCTGTATAATAAATCTACCAATCACATTTTTACGTGAGACTACAAATGGACCCATGACTAACTGTAATACTAGACCACAAAATACCTGTCTTGTCATAAATAATTTTATTACTATGGGATGGTCTGAATTTTTCCTTCTTCTAAATACTTTTAAGAAATAGATTATATTTTTGCTATGCCTTTTATATTTTAAGAGAGTCCGAAATATTAAAATAAAATCTTGTTTAGATACATTATAAAAATACAAAGAATACAATTTACAGAGTTGCTGCAGACATTAACTCCACTTAAGACTGAAAATTGTCTTAAATGCAAATTAAATTAATTCCTCATACTCCCAAACCTTTGTTCAATATATTTTTTTGGATATTTATACATGTGCATGGCCATAAATTGACAGATACAAATTGATAGGGAATACTCATAAATATAAAACTATGATATATTGCCTGTTCAAAACTTCTGGGAACTCTGAGCTCCTCTAATTAATATTAATACCTGTTAATAGCTGCCAAAGTGCTAACGGGCTTACTTATTTACCGCTCCTTAATGTATATGTCTTCCTATTTGCTCCAGCTCCAAAGATAAAAAGTTGAGCTTCGACAATAAATCTCTAGTAAAAGTTGTTATGACTGCGGACTTAAGCTTTGCTCTTGTCGGCTATTACGTTAGGCGACTAATTAATGGTCTTTTCTGTGCCGATCATTCTAGTATCATACTTTATAATAAATGCACGCTCAGTATACAGATACAATTGCAAATAGTACTTTCAGATACAAGACTACACAACGATCATTAATATGGATTATTCATTTATATTTATCATGGCCTACTCTCGTAGTCCATTGTGATAACATTATGGTATTAAATTAACTATCGTTGTGCTGTATTTTACAAAGACTTTTGACATATTTAGTAGAAAAATAATCTTCTTTGCGTGTATTTCAAAAAAGTTTACATAAAATTTAAGTCGTAAATACTACAAAAGACTGGGTAGAGTCGCAATTAATTTATATTTAAAGTTAACTTATGAAACACCAAAAGATTTAGTTAGATCCGTGGAATAAAATAGGAAATCCTTAGCAAAATTGTCTAAAGTAGGAAATATTTGTTACGTGTTCATGTAGCTAGCCCTAGCTCACAAAAGTTTTACATTATCTCTGTACAAAATTAAATTATATTTTAGTTGTTAATCTCTATAGTACACTATCCGTAGAGTAGTAAATGAGGGGTTAGTAAATTTGTGTAGTAAATAAAATCACAAAATTTAAAATATAAAACTAAAATGAATAATGGTGTTGCAAGAGTATAAGCAAATAGAATGTAATTAAGGAATATAATCAATTTTTTACTTACTATAGCTATTTATAATCCTACATTAATCTTTGATGGAAAGAATTGCAGTGATATTTTTGCTTAGGTAGCTAAAGCTTAAGCATTTCTAATGACTACTCTTGAATAAAACTACAAATCATGAAAGCGAAAGGATTTCAAAGATTTTTATTGTGGGAGTTGTAGCAGTAATGAGTTTTATTGTGAGATGAATTGAAATGAATGCAGTTGGAGATCAGATAAAATCAAATGAATTAATGAAGTTCGTTTGCTTGGATTTTATGTCGGTGGCAGAGGAAACTAAAGTTTGCTGGTAGCATCAGTATTAACAAAATTATATAGCCTATTATAGGAATGGTGTAGTTTCGTAAAATGGAAACCATTTTCGGTGTGGTATTTATTTATACGAGTGCAATGGACTTGTATATAATGGAGTAAGTAAGTATGACTATAGATCTGGTAACTATATTATATATATAAAAAATAAGATATAATATTAGCGACATTGTCTGAGCCATGCCACAGTATACGGAGTAGTAGTACAGAATAGTACAGAATAGTATAGGATAATCTAGTTATACATTTAACCTTTATTACCGCTTTGCAATATAAACTCATTAGAGTCTGTAATCTCACTCGACACTTTAATAGACTGACGTTTAACTCGATTTTGGCTATGGCTCTTGTGTCTCTCATTGTCGATTTTGTATAGGACTAAACGGAACTATTATCTAATGCTATACGACCGGAGTGGTTGTGATTTAGCTTGTTGAGTTCGTTTACAACTTTCCATAGCCCATTATGCAGTGATTTTTATCGTGCATCCCCTTATGAAAGCACGAACTGTAAAATAGGATTTCATTTCGCACTGAGGCAATAGGGAATGTGCATAAATGTTAAATAATATTTTACCATGTTTTCCGTATACAATAGTATCTTCTATTGCGAAATTCCAATTGACAAACTCCATTGTAAGGCATGATTCAAGTTTTACTAAACCATTTCTTGTGATTGGGAGCGTCTAATTGTGTTTGTCGTCTTCATTATATTAAAGGAATTGAGACATTGTAGGGTTTTGTTAACCGTTTGACTCGAGTGCTCGCCATTGCTTGGCTGATTTACATTTTTCACTTCACTGTGACGATGTGTAGGTAGATTGGCCTATTGCAAGCCATAATATTCTTTGTGTAGTGTAATCTACTACTTCTCCAATTAGCAGTAATTAAAGTAATCTGGCAAACTTTTGAATTGGTTTCTTTTGGTGGCTGTGATTGTAATTTGTTTTCTGAGTGTAAAACTTTCCTCGTTGTCAGGAATTTGATTTAGATGTAAGAATTCTGTAGAATGGGGAAGACACAAAAGTGTAAAGCATCATTCTCAAAGTTCGTTTAATCCGTCCATTAAAAAGTACTGATTGTTGGATTGTTGTGAGGCTGATAAGAAAACAAGTTTGGAAAGGAAATCTATCTGTGGATCTACACAGGTTCTGAGATAAGTTTATATTTTCAGAACGACCATTTGAAATGACATTAACTTGTTGTTGTGTAGAATAGATTAACTTTACCATTGTGACAACGCGTATACAATACATAAAGTTCACGTCTGTCTAGTCTGTTTGCAAAAATAGTTGTGTGGCACTATACGTATAATGTATGCACTAATACCCACACTTGAATTTACATTTGAAGCAAGTTCCGAGAATTTTTGTTTAATAAAGATCGATTTAATTTAAATCTCTTCTTTCATTCATAGTTGTTGGTTGGCGACAAACATTTAAAAAGTACACTCGGCTGGGTTTTCGCAGAGACGAGATGCGCACATAACGTTTTGGAGCATCTGCATGTAATGTACTGGATTTCAGTCGTGTCTTGCATACAACTTGGTGGAACTTCACAATATTATTGTGCTCCTCTTAACTATTGTGTTTGCTGATTCGAAGAAAACATTTTTAACACTACCTATTCGTTTTTTGTTCATTTGCTTCCACGATGACAGTGATGGTGTGGTGAGTGTGGGACATTCTTGTGAATGTCTTCTTATACAACACTATACTACTTTTGTTATACTAATTCGAACCTAACTAACTACAGTTAGTATTTATACTAAAGGTTGGCAATGTACATATTATCCACATGTGCAGATTAAATGTTTCACAACTACATTTTTATCTTTTTGACTCCTTCACTTGAGATTAAGAGGTTTGAGGAATCTTAAAGATGCTTTCTCCATTTCTAAAGCTTAAACTTCTACCCACGTCGTTTTTAAATGCAGTATTATATTTCGTAATAGGAGCTAAATATACTTTAACTCTTTAGGTTGTCTTTGACATATACATTTAGTCAATTATATATAAATATACACTGTAAATATATTTAATATAAATTTACGAAAGTCTTTAAGGGAATTACTACAATCTTTAATACTACATTTGTTGCGTTATGTAAGTTTGTGATGAAGTACTTACAGCCTTTGTGTGAAGTTTAAAAGTATTGTATAGATTTTTTTGGTTGAATACTTTTATCATGTCGTGAATATCTGAGCTAACGTGAATCTAAAGGAGAATAGTCGAATTATCGAAGAGATTCCTTTGTGAAATGGACTTAGGGTTGATAATAATACTCACTGCTTTATAATTTTTATATAACTCGGCAGTGCTAAGCTCTTTAATAGTCTCATGGATTACAAATAAATGCATATAGGTGTATGTGTTAGGCAAAACCAGATTTATTTCTGCGACGAAGGTATGCATTGGAATGATGAGGCTGACTTGAACATTGATCGATGGTGTGATGTGAGTGCGAGGGATAAAATATTCTGTAATTGTGGTTTTCATTTTTTTCTATATCTTTTATCGACTAAAGTATAATCCACAGTGTGACATGGTTCAGGGAATCGAGAATCTCTTTCAGCTCCCATCCCACTGTCATCTGCAATTATTGGAGTAAAATCCGACAGGTGAATAGCACATAGAACGGAAATTAAAATGACCTGAAGTCAAGTCATGCAATTTCTCACCAAGGCTAAAAGCAAGCATACATTCCAGTATTTATTATTATATATAAAGCGTTCATCTGTATTCTCAATGCCCTTTGTTCACTCCCACTAATGGCAAACTGGCTGAAAAGAAAGATTTTGTCTCTGACAGAAGCTTTCAGGGAAATTATTACCCCTTTGTTTAGCAAAGAGCATGTAATATGTTCAGAAACTTTGTTTGCTAATAGATTTATCTTCCTCACGACACTGCAATTTACTCCACAATTATTCCCAAGTTTCCCCTATTTTTATCTTTCATATCAAAATAAAAAGAGATATGCCACACGAGAGAAGTGAGAACCCAAATCGAATCTATGTCTGTTATGTTTACGTGCAAATTGTACATTTACATGAATATGCATATAAATATCAAATTATGAAGCAAATTATAATAAATGCGCGTTTTAACACGAATATTTTATGTTTTTTACAAGAAAACAACACACAAGGAGCACACTTTAACCGTCTCGCAACTACTCCCTTCATAAATCAAAAAGTAAGAGTCAGGCCTTTCAGAATTCAGATCTAATGTAAATGAATGACAAAGTAGGTTTTATAGCTCAGTGATGATTATTAGTTTCTTGCATTATTATTATGTGCTACTACGAAAACAAAACTGAGCATTTGAATTTTTTAGTGTGAGGAAGAACAAAAGCAGAAAGTACTAAGGCATCACAATTTTAAAAGTCAAGCAAAGCAATTGAATGAGGAATTCAAGAGTGAATGAGTTTGAGTGAGTGCTAATGCTTAGATCTTACATAAATAGGATTAGAACTTCTGCATACACTCATTCACGAAGTTGAGAAAAAACTACATAAATAAAAGACCTGTGTATTTACTTTCCTAACCTCTCTGCAAGTTCGCACTTGAGTATACTAAAGTATACGTAAATAGAGAGGAGACAAAGCTATACATTATATTAATTGTAAGCAAGTTCTTTCCATTGGTATAGGTACATTAGTACTTGTCTATTGTGGGTTCCTAATTATACTAAAGGTGGCTTCACTACTACAATCTGTGTAGTATTAGGCAGACATGTGTAGTAAATCTAATGTGAGGCAAAATAGAGGGAATGAAGTGTGGAAAGACATTTTATAGGAATGAGAGTGAGAATTGCCACTGACGCATTAGTGTAAAATATCTGAATGGAAAGAATTTCCTAAAGGATTAGGTTCGTAATGTAATGTAATGAGGGAGTGAGGTTGAATGCACATCGTTATTATCATGTTGGTTTAGCATAATATCGTATTTCCTGCATTAATACCCCACCGTGCCTGTTCAAACTGGTCATCCAAATCTATTCGGCAAGACATGAGCAATCTCAAATAGTGAGTTTCCATCTTGACTTGTGATGGACAGATAAAGAATCCTTTCCTTCGAGATGAAATACGCTAGCTGTGTGTATGTAAACACAATGGAGTTGCTATTTGTGGTGTGTGAATGCATTTTACATTTTGGTCGTAAATAGACAACGACTTCATATAATATTATTTGTAGTAAAAGCGGGATAGATATACCTTCGCTGTAAAGTTATTTTATGTAAGTAGTACTACACACGACATAATGTACACAAATGTAACCATTATGCCCCATCACATGAGGCATGCTACAGTTTACACATACTATAGGTACGTAATTACGTTATAATGTCATGAAATGTAGCATAGCTTGGATAATGCGTATAGATTTTACCACATACTCAAGTGCATCATATATGATGCAAAACGTAAACTGTGTGCATGTCTTTTTAGGCATTTGTAAAAAAAGAGAGGATTAGCTTAAGTTTAGCTTAAGAGTTGTATGAGTGAGCGAATGTTTTTGTGAGTGAGCACCTTGAGTGATTTCGTATTCACACGAACGTGGATAAAGAAGAGAACCAGTCTGGAAAATGGCTTTCATCATTTGACGCTTTTCGTAGAAATAGTCTTTTTGTGCATTAAGATGGATGACTTGTTTCTTTTTCCAGTGTTGATCACCATTACTACTGCGAGGACTGCTGGTGCAACTACTCGAAGGACCACGACTGCAGTAGTCAGAGGAGGATTTGCCGAAGAAGCCCATCAGTGAGAGTCTCAATCCCAACTGAAAAGGAAGGAAGGAAAAGACCCGTGGAGAGGAGGAATAGCAACTCATTGGAGCAGGGGAAGAAAAATCTGTGACGACAACAGAACACACGGGCCGGTCTGTACAAATAGAACTTTCATCATCACATCTCGAGCCGAAGTACCTACCTATGTAGATTAATCTCTATAGAGCCATTATATAAACACTTATCGGAGTAGTGCCTACGAGTACATGACGTAAAGTGGGAGCAACAGGAATCTTTTCATCTGTCTGACTCCCAAGTAAAGTGTTTGTGTAGGACATACGAGTGCTCACTAGTCAGCCTCTGCCATGCCAGCAAACAAAACACTAACAACAAATGAGTACACGAACATTCATCATATTTTATCGTGCTTACTTGCAGCCAGTGCATTAGCCATACGGACATCTCTGTCTCTCTCTGTATAAATCATAAGTAATAAGAAGCTCAGAGCCATAACTCAAGTTCCCAGACGGAGATAGTAGGAGACATATTGAATTGTGACATTGTGTGTGATGTGAGTGAGAAGGCTTCAAAGATGAATTGATGTGCTCAAGCCCTATGAATAGCAATACTAATACCGATCACACAGACCTATATACTTGAGTTATTTATACGCTTCACAAACCAACTCCTCTCTCACTTGCTCTTTGGTCTACGTCCAGAGATTTCCTTCCTTCAGTCCATCCTCATCAAACTCGGCGCTTAGCCTTCCCGTCCTCCGCTCCGCTGCCTCAACAATATTTCTTCGGAGTTACTTATTTCTGACTCCAATCAATCTCGTCCACCTGCCCCCATTATCGCGTAGTCAACCGTGAAGACCTGACTTTGTCTCAACTTGGCCAACCGGAAGTTATTTTCACCCTCCACTAACGATTTACTTTTCTCCACTACATTGTAAAATTTACCTACTCATTCTTACCTACTCATTCCCAAGTATTTATCCTTTCATGTAACTCTATACTCTTGCAGATCATTTTTCCTTTGACGTCCACACACTTTGCTCTTCCACAGATACAACTCTGCTTCAAGAAACCTGATACTTTTTCTCAAATAAGTAAAATTTGCGACAATTCACAGCACCAGGGAGAATATTTTCGTAGCTTCCTAGTCGACTCAAAAATCTCAATCTAAAAGTACACACTTGTATAACTTCTCTCATCTCCCATACAGAAATCTCTCAAAACTACTCATACACAAGTGTAGGGAGCCATCAAGCAATATTCAAGTTGATTGAAAAGTCTAAAATCAAATTTTACTTGTGATCAAATTACATGTACTTCTATCTCAAAATTGCATTCTGTCGCTCTTCTCGTCCTCTGCACTTGTGAAACGCTGCGACTCTGCATAGATTATACTCAAAGAACAATAAAAAGTAAATAGAAACAATTCTCGCTGGAATAAAGTAATATCACTTTGTTGATCCTTTTCCCTATGCCCGTGTCTGACTCCAACTAAATTTCAGAAGCTGTTGAGAAAACAAAATCTGGTACACAGAACGGAAAAACAAGTTTTAACGAGGCAAGTGGAGAAGATTATGTTTATTGTATGCACATACAATTAAAAATGTTTATTAGTAGTCTGTGTCTCAATGTCTAAACAATTCCAACATGCTACTAGCTGTGTATTGTAGTGAGATTGTTAAAGAAACATTTGTTATCCCTGAGTTAGTCAGTAGGAGAGATTTGAATAAATAATCTAGAGTCGTTCTGACTGATCCCGAGGAACATTTGAAGGAAGAGAGCGGAAGTCGTCCAATTATTTACCTTTCCTCATCCCTTCGACGTCGTAGGAGGATCGAGAGGAAATCAAGCAAAAGTACAAAACACCGTCATTTAATTAGTTAGAGAGCGTGAAAAAACAAGCAACTCATCTTCATTAAGCCATCGAATTAATAGAATTGAGCTCGCAGACGTGACTGGCTATAAATATAGAGCTGATAGTCGAGCGAGTACTTAGATACAAGTCCCTTATTAGCTGAGACAGTGGACTATATAAAAGTCCATGCACCATTCGGAACATCTACCCCGATCTGACGTGAGTTGATCTCGGCGCACTTGACTCCGACTCACGTGTGTCCTGTCCTATCTCGTCATCCTCCCTCCTTTGTGGCTATCTCTGCCCTCACGTTCCTCCGAACTCGCGACAGACGACTCGATATCAATTTAGTTACTTCTCGTCCGTCTAAAGTTCTAATGGCGCAATCAGAAAATCAGGATCAAGTGGAAGAAAAAGCCCGAATTGGAAGCGACGTTTGCCATTGCCAAAAATGGATCGACCAATCTAAAAAGTCACAATCGCAATCAGCTCTTGCTGCCTTCCTTACCTTCCTAATGGCATTTCTCATCTCTTTCGCCAACATCTCCGGTGCAACTGCCTCGGAATTGATTTGTTTAAAAGGTGTCCCCGGCTTCGCAGGAGGTAAGTTCACTTTAAATCTCTCTTACGTACTTACACATCTACTTCATATGTGACACCCTATCTAAAGACATCTCCCAACGTATCTACATACACTAATGACTATAAACCTGACAGAGAAAGTTATTATGAACCTACATAATGCTAAAGTCGTTTCAGCTCGTGTGTGTGGACGATCATGTGTACTGGCTCTAATAACATCACTGTGGAAATCCAGTTAACTTTTACTACCGAAAGCGAAGAGCTATAGGATATATTTACTATATACTACAAACGTAGTAGGTACATGATACATGTATAACAAGATTTATTATGCACACGCCAACTTTTCACGACGACATACTTTCTCCTCTTTCCTCCACTTTCCTATCAACTTCATTCATAATGTGTCCCCGCAGAGTCAAACGGAACTCTGAACTTAGCACGAAGCAGGAGGCTACAGGGACAATAACTATATCCAAGTCTATACCAGTATCAATGTTAAGTCTGTATATTCTCTTCCTACCCCTGTCTGGATAAACTCTATACAAGTGCGTACTACGCTACACAATATATATTCAGTTTAATACATTACTAAGATTGTTTCTATACTCAAATCTACTTAGCTCATAAAATGTAGTAGACAGGTATCCTTTATATTCTTCTCTAGGAAAAGACTTCTCTATTCTTATAATAAGTAGTGTCATGCTAAAACTTTTTGATCATTTAGATTTCATTCCCATCCCAGGCCTAGCTAGGTACCTGTCACTGTCTAACAAACTGTCTGTCTCCAAACATTTCCCAGCTCAATCACCTCAGACATTCACTATCGTTATTATTTATTTCATTCTTATGATATCAGTTATCTACTCACACCGAATTTTTCCATTTCTTATATCCCCACCTGAATTTACATTTAAGGAATTATTTTTCATCCGATACCAATCCACACACTCGTTGTTAACATTTTTCTAAGGACATCCTTTTATAAGTAAGTACATTTGATAAATGGGTAGCGTCGGGAACTTTGACACACAAGAGAGAAAAATATTAGCATCTGGAGTTTATATTTTATTGGCTTTTGTGTGTCACTACTAGAAAGAGACCTTCAAAAATATGGAAAAGGTAGGCTCGCTTTAAATGATAAAAATTTCATCATTTCTTTTAGTAGAATAAAAATTACTCGACTTTAAACTTCAATACTTACTGTAGAATGCATTAAGTCGTAGGGTGAAATGCACAGTATCCCTGCATAAAACATAAAGGGCAGACATGCATTATGTATTTACTGTCTTCCAGTAAAACATACTTTTATTTAACACTCAAAGCAAACTCGAGCATCTTCCTCTACCTTAGATCATTTTGTTTATGTAAGCAGCTCACATTTTGGGTTGGCAAATGTCTCCATGCAGTAAAGACAAACTGGTGTAGGTGAAATTATTTTCCCTAAATCTACTTGCCAAATATTTTCTGCAATATGGGCAGAAACAAATACACAAGAAAAGTAATCTCAGCTACTTACTGACATTTCTTATCCCAAGTTGATTCCTTTTCTTCCAATTGAAATGCAAGTATACTGTAGACATACGGAATTTTTATATTAGAATCCAACGGTGAAATGGCACTCTATAAAAGTGCTATTTCGCCATTTTTAATCATAGTGAGTTAATGCAGACGCCTTTTAAAAAGGCGTAATCAACAGTTCAAAATTTGATCTTTAATTTTGTAGTGCAGCTTTGCAAGTAAATATAAAAATAGCAAGAGATGTTATGACAATCCTTCGTCCCGGGGATTAAATAATTTGAAAAGAATTTCTCTCTAAATACTTTCACTCTTCAGATTGAGACCATCTTTCTTGTCCGCGAGACTCTACGCCCTCTTACCACTCAATGAACGTGTAGAAGTTTTTATGTATTTGAAATATATCTACCTAAGTGCAGTGGGGATACCCCTTCAATGTACGTTGCCAAAACTAAGATTCTTTATTTCAAGCAGTAGAAATTTCCTTCCTTGGAGTGTGCACGGTTACCGGCTTAACTTTATAAATCCACCTTAATTCTCCATAACAGAATTCTATTTGGAAAAATCAATCTTGGCTTTTTCATTACGCAGCTCACGATTTTCTGTTAGCTACCTTACCTTTATTAAATACCTTGTTTCACAGCTATATAGCATATAGGAGGAGATATGTAGTTAAGTATCTTGAGATTATGAAACTTCTCTCTTGTTTTGAAAGTAGAGTTGGACTATCTATCACGTAAAGGTATGTAATCTTACTCCTGGAATTACGTAGGAATTAACTTCAGCTTCCATCCACCAGTCTACACGGTTTAACGGTTTATTCGCACAACAGGTAAAATCACTAATTATTAGAGGACAAATAAAAGTTTATGAACTTAGTTTTTGAATTTTACACTCTTCCCAATTTTGTTCAGAGAATCATTTGAGCTTTTATGTTGAAATCATTCAAACAGTTGGGAATATTATTCTCATTCTGACAATTGTCTTGCTTCTAGGATATTTTGATGTTTATGTATTTGTGATCGCAGTTACCTCATTTTATGACCAAGTGTAATTAACTCTAAATGTGCATATTGCCTACATAATTATGTAAATTATATCTCATTCGACGACGTTTAAAAAAATGTTAGCGTAGGAATATATATGATGCAGTCATACATCCAGAATGCTTATACATTTACTAGTCAGTATATACACGTGGTAGAAACTATGGTATATATTACTAAATTACTCAGTCTTTGCTATCTCTTAATCGAAAGGCGTGGCTGATTCCGACTTCAACTCACATTCGACCACCCAGATTTGGATATAAATTGCATATACATTACGTCTTATAT
>JABASH010001436.1:0-26293 GCA_019776445.1 Tomocerus maximus | reverse complement strand
GTATATAAAAATATTCTTAAATTATGGAGATGGAGTAAATAAATAATTTACGTACGCATGTTTGCATTTTATTTTTATGTGGCCGGTGTAACCGAAATGCACTGCACAAGTCCACATCTCTATCGAAGCGGGCACTTATACCATAATATTATTATCAGTCTATTATGATGGGTTTGGACTACGTACAATTGCATATTACGAATTCAGCCATTGCTTGCTGGATGCCTATCATTTAAAATTAAATCACACAATGCTGGGAACCTTGTACTGAATATGTAGTAATAATATCTAATGCGATGATAAGCTTCATGTTTTCTGTTTAATTACAAATTATTTCGTCCCGTCTATCAAAGTCTGTAGTGGATATAATGATTTATCAAGCCAACTTTTCACTTGCAGCATAATGTGTGCACATTTAGCTTCCTTGGTCAACATCCTGTCTCTTTCAGATCTGTTTAATAAACTTCTGCAGGATATTTGGCAGAATATATGCGAATATTAAAAATTACTAGCTGCCACCAACATCTCTATAAGTAACTACAAGCTCTACGAGTTATTGTACATACGAGTTACTAATTACTCTCATGCACACTAAACTGAAAATTTTGATATCCAAAAATGTTTCTAACCTAAAGCTACACAAAGTTTAAGATAGCTAGTAAATTTTTGTATATCCTCATCCAGTAAATAGTGAGAGGGCGAACATGCAGCGTTTCGTATGTATTTGTAGCTAAGCACACAATGATGCATAAATTCATTAAAAATTCTATGGTAAACTGCCAGTAAATGAAAAGTTTGCTGGATGCACTTCAGATGGTGGCATTTAAAAGAGGAACTCAGAAAAGTTTCATCCATCAAGGTACGTCTTGTGCAACCATAGTCTACTATATTGTAGTTACAATTTTAAAAAAAATTCATGCATTCATTTGGTCTTCTCATGTCATTATTTATAAGAAGGCAGGCGGTATATGGCAGCGAGCAGGTCTAAAATCGTTTATGCACTTGAAGAGGCTTGCATTTCTAAGGATTACTGGCGCAGAGAAGAGTTGGAGCCGGAAAGCGTGCTCAAAAGACCTGACATTGTGAAATCTGCAGTAATTTAATTAACGTTATACTAAAAGACTAAGTATAAGTTGCTGCAGGAGTCTTGAGCAAGTGAAGAGATTCCCGAAACTAAGAAATTGTGCAAAATTATATACAAGATGGAACTTGAAAAAGAATGTGACGTAGGAAATACCTTCTCATAATATTACTTACGGTAGTAATTACTTGGACCATAGGTAGTATAGGTAGACATTTAATTCATATAATTTGGAAAATGATATTCTACTTACTTAAAATACAGAATAATCTGTCTAAACTAAGATGCAAGAATTCGCAGTAAATATTAAACATGCTTGGTTATGTTTGTGAAATAAATTCTATTTCTGGGGATATCAATACTATTAGAGCAAGGGTAGTAGAACAGCGTTATGTTAGTTATGAGTGTGGGATAGCAAAAATCCTTGGTGTGACAAAGAAAAGTGAGCTTTTCCTTGTCTCTGCTATCTTGAGTAGTGGAGTGTAGCATGTGAAGCCGAAGCACGAGAAGGTTAACTCACGCAAAACAAGCAAGCCGTGCAGTGCAGGAGAGCAATAAGCTAAACGACTCGTATTAAGGACGCATTATACTTATTTGTACATAAAGCCTGTTCAGCTCACTCCTATTCGGATTTAATGGCATGAGACGCAAGAGTATGGGGCAATTCAGGGAAAGTTTAATTCCTATATCTTTGTAAGTAAACTCTCTAGCTTTTTCATTAGTTTCTGTATACTCGCTATAATCTTTCACCATTGCATTGACCTTGTCATGGTAGATTTCAAGATATGGACACAGATAGCTAGTCCACCTGAATTTGCGGCCACGAAAGACTTTCCGCAGTTTCCTGTCTATAACCTTCACAATCCCGATATACACGTCCACTCCAGTCATTCCAGTCCACTCCATCCAGTTCACCTTTACAACTTGACTCGACATACGTAACGCATATAATATAACTTACTGCATTGTAATATGACATGACCACTTCAATTCTTCCATAGTGAAAGCTCGTCTATCTGGCGGACATAGGTGATTGATATAATCCTTTCCTAATCTTTTTGGAATTGACCTGCAAAAGGATTTCTTCATACCGACGGTAGGTATATTTTTGTAACTCAGGGCTCGGTGAATGAAATTTTATCCATTACTTACCAATACGTGTAAAGCATGTTAAAATAAAGGAGGGTACTTTAAGGCTCTTTAGCTAAGGCACGGCTCTGATTACATACCAAGTAAGCTCCACGATACCGTGAAACACAAGCCACATAATAATGCGTGAGTTAAAGCAGTGTTAGCAATATGTTCCTATTTCGTATACGCTGTTTGTGACACAATTGTATAGTTGCTTAATGCTTTCGTTTCCCTCTGTATAAAATAGAAAGATTGAGTATCGTCGATAGAAAACCTTTTCCAGGTCAATTCTCAGAAGATTTATACAAATCAACCTGCTACACTATCTGACCAGTCAGATACCATAAATAAACAATCTAATGGGCTATACAGATAATATTAAGGCTATTGTGTATTTCTATTTACATGCAACGGCAGGTAACAACTAGGATTGGTGCATAGGCAGTAATTGCCATAATTCCTGCACGAAATCACAGATCTACTTTCTATTTCTTGCCTCACGATTTGCATACGCTAATGGAAATATTATTCTGACATACCAATTTAGTCTTCTTATTATATCTAAAGTATTGCAGCATAAATTAGGAAATATGGTAATTCAGGTAATGGAATAGTTATAAAGAAAACTCAGATCGAACGAAGCGTATTTAATAAACTCATTTCTCTAAGGCTAATAAAAGTGTTATTTGTGTTCTGAGGATATCAAATATTTATCATTGTAGCTATATCCTATGCACACTTCATAGTCAAAAGTAGTTCAGGTCTTCGAAAAAATTCCATTTTATTGCTTGAATACTTATAACTTTTTCCGAATTGTACCTTCCAATTACGGAGCAGTACTATCCTATGTAGTTTTGCAAGTTAATTTATGAACTATCGATTGTGGTCATACGAGTAGATTTTGGATTCTCTTATTATGGGCAAAAAATGTAACCTAAATAGAGGTATTCAGTTACAGGCTACTAATGATGGGTATAAATAGAATGTTATTTACCTTGCTATTGTAAATATAATGAAATCTTGATATCAAATTCGCATTCAATTACATTCTACGTCATCATCAGCAGTTCACCTATCTCTTCTGTCTACTACGTTTGCTAATAGCATGCATACTTAGGTCGATGAAGTTTTCCAACGTAATGGATATTAGTTTGGAGGTATCGTGTAGGTATCAATGGAACGCTATAGTCAATTTTGCAATAAGTAGTCTTCAATTGGATGGAGCATCATTCGAAATGATGTTATTAAAATAACGGTGGGAATTTGGAGCACACTTAAATATTAGTCGTAATGATAATAATATTTTATTGCAGGCATCTACACAGTTGGAGCTTGGTATTTAAGAGAGTTTGTATCATTGGGCAAAATTAGTGTTTATGTTGGCTTATAGAATTATTGTGAGGCATTTGCAGAAGGCTGCAAAATGGAGTAGTGGAGGTAGAGGACAGAGGAAAGGTAATGGCCGATATAAATTATAAGGGAAGAGAAAGAATAAGGTTGGTTCCTAATAGGATTGACCATGCTTACCTCACGGGGTTACACACAGTGCGGTTAGACGAAATGAAGGCCTGTTTAAAAATTTAGTATGTGACAGCCGCATGGCATGCCAATTTTGTTCTGTCTTGTCTCATTCTGCTCCGCTATTTTCCTTACGTGTCTTTCGCATCGTCTTCATATGTCATGTATAAATACAGACGGCTATTTACACCGCGTGGAGACACTACTACTACAGTCGAGAAAGTCCTATTTATCTTTTATGTACAGCTTTCTCTGTTCTTTATTGCAGTTATGTTATGTCGTCTTAATACCATAAAGCTGCCAGTTCTTCAGAAAATGATTCAAACAAGAAGGAACACAGAAAGCGACAAAATAGCTTACAGACACGTTTAGTTTTATTATTGATCTTTCCCTCTCTTATATTTAGAACGAATGCACTTGACATTTTACATATTGTAATTTTCCTATGATGAATGATTTACATCATTGCAATGTCACATTGTCACATTTGCAGTAGAGTAGAGCATCCCCACCCGTGGCTACGATAATCTTGACGGGAATACATGTTACAGTAATAATGGGTAATTAGACTGATTCATGTCACTTCCGAAACTGACTTTCATTGCATTCTTACGATCCAGAGCTATTTCCAATTTCTGTCACTGATCCTAATTCTAGATAACACTCTTATCGTATAACTCCAGACAGTTCTAGCACAATTTTGTTTGTTGTTGAGATGCAAAGATTAAAATGCCTCAAATGGATACTACATACCTACAGTATGATATACCAGTATAATGTTAGCTGACTAGGCATCTATTCCATACAACTGACGTGAGCGACAAACTCTGTAATTTGAAATTGGAACTGAAATTGTGTTCTTAAATGAATACTATTTTTAACTTTTTCAGCATTTAAATTAGTACGTATCTATAGAATTTCAGTTGGTACAGTCAATAACGAAGCTGCACCCTTAAAAGATGATGACAGATTGGGATAATTATAAATTGTTAACACATATACTACATGCACTAAATAGGAATGTCAAATGCTACTTCAGAGATGTTTCAGGTTAATTTTACGTATACTTTACAAACTTTCAGCTCTACTTGGTCGGGTGCATCATTTTGCTACAGATTTGCATCTTCATCATTCATCACAGCCATCACTGAGATCATATGGTTAGTGTTTCCTTCTCCTCATTAAGTGGCCTAATTTGTATGAGTTGGCATCTTAATTTTAATCTGTGATCTAATTGGTATTTAGCAGACGTTTTGCTGTCTCTTCTGCGCACGTAATTCCTGTGCCAAAAACTGAATAATCAGCACTCATGCATGCAGTGCACTATTTTCAGGAATTATTTAACCATCAAATCGAAATGGAATCAAGAATTTATTTATCATCGCTGCACCGAGTACTCTGAATGTTTTCGATATAATATCTGCACCTGCAACTACAATAGCCAACCTGTAATTTATTACAATTAGTTGTAATAATACTGCACTCGCGACTAAAATCCTAGACGTCAGACCCTTATTTTGGGGTAGTCTCCTTCCACAAGGTTTTCTGACTTTGAAAATAGCAGTGGAGAAGTAATTTTATCCGTCAGTCATTTTAAAGCGAGAAACTAACGATTGTCATGCTGCAGAAAACGAGACATTTGGAACGCAAAATAGACGTAATAAATAATAGAAAATCAGTAAACACGGGAGAAATGACTTTAATTGAATAATTGTCGTGTGTGTGCAGCTTTAAATGATTACAGAGAAATAGCATTAGGTACTGCAAAATACAGCTTAATTGCACTTGCTAACAAAATTATAATGGCAGAAATTAGGACAACACATGGACATGGATGGTCAGTTTATGGTTTCATTGGAATTGTTGTTTAATGTCTGTAAAATTTTGAGTATCAGTTTTCACTTGTCAATGTTGTCATACGAGTTTGTAAAAAGACTTGTCCGGTTGTGTCAGTTAATGATGGGTTGTGCATTTGGCAAAACAATTTACAGACAAAGGCAACAGCTTATGCATAAAAAATCCGGTTGGATGGAGCAGATAAAACAACATTTAAAGGCAAAATTGCTCTATGTGTAATTTAACAAACTGCGCGACATAACCTATATTATAGCTAACATTTCTGATGTTTCCATCCTATATTTGCATTGCAAAGTCAGACACACAGTCAAACTATAATATTTATAAAAGTGCAGTCAGTCTGCTGTTATTTCGTGGATTTTCAGTAACTGTACACAAAGCAGCTATTTGCTTTGAGAAATTGGAGATGATTACAGGAAAAGACAAAAGACCAGCAATCGCAAGGCAATCCAATTCAAAGGCAATTTTATTTAATGAAAGGGTCCAAGTGTCGACCAATTCCGAGGTAACACAATCTGTTTTCAAATGCTAAACTCCAGTAGGATGGCGATATAGGGAATTAGATCATGCATGCCTAATATTATTGGAATCGTAGGAAAACTACGTACCTATCATTATTTTATGTACCTGTTAGGTCGCCAATTCGCCATCTAAAACCGTGGAGTGAATTTGCATGCTTTTACAAGATGTATCCTTTGATAGCTCTGCCGTAAACTGGTTTGGTGTTTAATTAAGCCTGAATAATGAGAAGCCAACCGCAGCTGACAATTTTACAACGTAGATTAATCGCCCTTTGACTGCACACAGAACACTTTGGGGTACTACGCTCCTTAAAAATGCTATTGACAATGGATGGAATTATTATTTAATGCTGTTTACTGATTCTGGCAATGAGCTATATAAACCAATCTGATTTGTTATGGCATTTGAGAATGTATAGTTCTCCTGGCCGTAACTATTTATAAAACAATCCAGTATTTTCTCGTTGCTAAAAGTCAAGAATAGTAAACAAACCTGTAGTCTGTCTAAAAATGCATTCTTAGTTTCATAGTCAGTTTGCATAAGGAATCGAGAGGAAGCATTAAAGACAGGATTATTGCCGGGTGTATCATAATAAATTAGAACCATTATAATTTTTAGATAAGTACTGTGACGAACGAGTTTCGAAAACAGCAGAAACATGTATTATTTTTATGAAGGTCTCGCACTCATCGCAAAGTCAGTCAGCAACTCCATAGTTTATTCATATCACTTTACTGAGATATTACATATTGATGCTCGTAGCATTGTAAGACATTACATGTAGAAGATGAAGTACTTTGTGCATAAAACTTTCATTCTTAGAACCCGTAAGAACCTTTTCCTGACAGAAAATGTGAAAGACGTTTGTTACATCAGGCACTTACTACGTATATTATACTTTTCCGAGATACACTCTGTTGTGTTATTGTATAAACTAAAGCACAGTTTTCTTTCGATGCTAATGCACAAACACGAAACAAATGCTTTTTGACAGACTCTTCCGAATATAAATTCACTTTATTTTTGGCTAAACTATATGTAATATTTACATTTGTACAATGCAGAGTGTGTGGGTTGCTGCTGAAATGTTTGAATGACTAACAAATGAACACATTTGTATCTGCGCCTTGTTTTCATAAACTTACGGAACGTATCTATAGATGTAGATTACAATGGATGGGCTTTCTAGATTTAGATCACAAATAACGAACGATGAACTTGTAGCTTCCTACTCATACTTAGGTCATTTCTAGTATTCATGTATGTAGTTATTTCGTAGGCTGTAATCTATGTAGGACAATATCATTCACATCATATCGCACTTTGCATGGACGGCTATTTGTCATATTAGAGAATCAGATAAATACAAAGCAACACTTTGTGGCTGCAGAAAAGATTACTGGATGATTTCTTGTGTTGCACCTAATTTGTCATCAAGTCGACTTTTCAGGTAATTATTGTCGTAATTACTATTCCTAACTAACCACATACATGCTTATTGCAAAGATTATTGCCCCCTGAAAACTGGAAGACGTGTAAAATATAACCAAATTAAAATTCATTCAGTACCATTCAAGGCAGTATGAATTTTTTAATTTCCAGAGACCCCACCTCCTAATGATTCCCAGGTTTAGCTCCGTCCCCCAACCAATAGATTTCGAACAAAATTTTTGGTTTTCCACTTTATTCTTCTGTGGCGAAGGGGAGAAGTTTCAAAAGTGGGCGGGACAAGATCAGATATTAACAAAAATCCCTGATGCCTGGTACCATTCAAAAGTTCCTTCAGAATGTTTTCTCGTAGTCTCATATGAATGAGTCCTAATTACTGGCTGTGTGTGTTCATGGGTAATAGAATACATAGTCCAAGTAATAAATACAGTTTCATTTGCTAGCAAGTATGCATCGCGGGTATTATTTTATTCATGACAGTCTGATGTATTAGATAGAGCTTGAATTTTGTTTTTTTCGAGTGAATGAAATCATTTTTGTTTGGCACTGCACTAGCTGTAGCTGCATTGGCTGCATATGAGTCTAGTTAAGTTTACATTGACAGTTGTTCATGTAAGATTTCGTTACGCTTATCGCCAAATTACCTATTCAAGTTTATTATGGCTTCCATCCAACTGACTATGGGTTATACATGGTTATACCAATAACAACGATTTATTTCAATAGTTCTCTATTCCATTCGCCGATAAAATACTCGGAAATGCTGCACATTTATAGGATTACATACAATGTGAACTGACTACTAGTTGTTAGGTAAGACAAGCCCAGATATTATGTTCAATTGAATTGTTTTCCAATTACGCGATACCATAAATTCTGTGTTTAAGTATTTTTATGGGTACATAGATATTTTGATGGTGGCAATACTACTCTTTAAATAAAAACGGTACCAGTAGCTGATATTTAGACTGTCATCTTTCTACTAATGTGATCGAGTGCTTCGAGTTAGGGATGCCAAATAATAGACAAGAAAAATTGAACAAGTTACTGTAATATGATTTTAATACATACCTTGTTGAATGGTTCCTGACTCCTGGAGCTTTAGTTGCTTTAGTTTGTAGTAAGTATGATGCTTCGTAAATCTAAAGTTAAGTACGACAAGTTGCACTAACGGAAAACGGAAACTTTCAACAAGTCGTCAAACAAAAATCATTAGGAAACTTTTGGTCAGGTAAACAAAACTGTAGTTTTAGTCGATCTGAAAATGACGGGGACAGAAATACTTCCGCCGACGCCTTCGAAGTATATTATGTGATCCCCTTTTGAAAGGTGGATTTGAGGACGACGGTGTAATCGTAGAAGAAAAAAGACACTTAAAGAGAGAAAATGGAGGAATGGACTTTCATCCTCCCCTCAGAGAGTTTTAATTCTCTTGTTTGTTACAGTAAACTGACTTTGTTGCTCACATTGGATAGTTATATTGGTTGTTGGGTGGACCGAGAATATTACGTCTGAGGAGTGTAAAGGGATGTTGGTTGATAGTGATATGAGAAGAATCCTCAAAATAACTTGATGCACTTAAGTGGAGTGAACACGCAACTTAAGTGAAGTCGGAGACGGAGCAACTTTCCCGTGTGAGTTCTTGCTACAGACTGAAACTAAAGACAGTTGACTCGAGAGAAAGCTCTAGTTCTGGCTGCCTGTGACTTTACCCTTGACGCTGTCCGCTATATAGAGACGGAACTCTAATCTCCTTGTGTTAAACCTTTGCCCACCGACTTGGCTAACTGAGAACTCAGCCAGGAGGAATATGCCTTAGAATTGAATCCAGGAGCTACAGCAGTCAAAGTAAAGTAGTTAAAGAAGCCTTCTTTTGTTGTGACTTGGAATACACGGACACATTATTCGGATCACAGTTAGGCACTGAAGCAGACTTCTGTGTGTGTCCACAGAGAGAGGTAACAAACACAACACACATATGGATACTCCTTTTCTGTGTCAAAGCGACGCTAGAGAAAGTCCGTAACAAAGACAAGCTGCTTTGTTCAGTCTTTAGCAAACCACCCAAAAATATATTTGACCACAATTTGGCTTACGTAGACGCTACTGGTACACTTGAGTGTTATTGCTATAGTACAATGTTTAAAACCAGATCTAGTAAAGAACCCACGCTGCTGGACTGCGACTTATGATTCAATTTCCATTTGAACAGGAAATACCATTATTACAATAGAAGAGCGTAACCGTCACAGAGAGAACAGTAAATGCATTAGCATATAAAAGTAGTGAAGTGCATTAGTTTTGTGTTCGGAATAACTTTCGCTTTGCTCACAGAGGAATAGCTATCTACTTACTATTTGTATTTGTACTTTGGCTAACAATTGGACGAGAGTCGAGTGGATTGAATTGTTTCGCAATATACTACAGTTGACTCACTCGTCTCAGTTGAAATGCTAGGCCACTCCACTCTTGACAAACCTAAAGCTGGGAAAGTCCAGCTAGATTCCCAGATATCTAAATGTAGAGTGGTAGGCGAATTTGCCGATGTCAAGTTAAATCGCAGAGAGAGACGAAACAGAGATCTAAGTAAGAGTTTTCCGAATAATGCTCTTAGAATAGCTTCTTTTGCATTGCTTTCCCATAGATTCCTTTCACATTTGGTAATCCTTTCTCTTCTCTGATCTTAACCACATTTCCCTGCTTTCTCTCCGATATTTTCAGCTTTTGCTGCTTCTTTTCCTACAGCCTTGAAAATATATCGATTCTCGCCAAAAATATCAATTTAACAATTTAACAAACTTTTACCTACTCTATACAAAATTAAACCAGCGATTAGGATCCTTCTATTATCTACCAGTTAACACTACAGAAAACATATTTAGCCTGGGGTACAATACAGTGAAAACAGTAATTCCCTTGCAATTTAATGCAAATTAATAAAAGTAAGTAAACTAAATTGTATTGGATAATGTGAGGTAGACCTATTAACTAAGTAGATAAGCAATTCTAGTTGTATTTGAAAATGAATTTACTTTCTTGTGGCCCGAAGGTAGAATTCTAGATTTTTGTATGCAAATAAATACTACATCTCCATTTGCAAACTATCTCTTGTTTGCGAGGTAATGGCGAATTAAATTGAATTTCTTTGTGCTGAGATGAAGGAATTTTTCTTCAGATCTTTCTTTCTTATAATAGTATACAAACATGAATATTTTAGTTAGCCGTGAAAAGTAAATGCCTATATCATGTAGGAACGGAATGCAGCGAAGCAGGGCTAAGACTAAACCACAATAGCCTTGGGGCATAATAGAGTGTGTGTACATCTTACATGTGTGGTTTAATGTATTATCTATGTAGAGCAAATGATGTCTTTCGCTTTGCTTTCATCTGGCGAGACTAAATCTACCTAGATACATTTTCTTTTCATTTTCTCCATTAGGAGGAAGTGAGAAGAATGTAAGGAGCCTCCCAGCAGTTTTCTAAAGACATTTTTAATGTCAGACGAGTCGTTTGGTGTGGTCATGGGAGGATGTCTCATGCTGTAGGAACGCTGACAATTATATTAAAATACCTATACAGCCAGCTCATTCTGAATCAGACAAAATCGAAGAGCGGGGTATCTACAGAAGATCAACGTTTCGCAGTTGGCTGATTTTCATTTCCATTCCGGCTGTGAAGTTAAGTGAAGTGAGGAGAGGTTCGATTCCGGGAATATGGCATTGGGAGTATCGGTGGTTACGTTCCGTTTCTCCCGGATCCGTGCCTTTTTCTTCCTTTTGACTATGAAATAACACGGGAGTAAAATAGTCAATTGAATTCAACTCAATCTCGAGAAGATGAAATAGGTTCATTTTATTTCGTCTTTTCGCTCCCTATTCAACACGTTTCACTGACATAAAGTAAAGAGTAGGCTTGGTGCGTCTTGGACAGACGCTATTTTACATTCAATGATATTTTCTTTCTATCATATCGAATCTTCCGCTGTATGATAACCATATTGCAATTTCCTTAAGAATTTGTTTGCTAACTCCACCAAACCCATACCCGAGTGCACATCAATACCTTTTATTTGTGATACCTGAGTAGGTTGCTGAAAGGAAAATAAAGTTTTGCTGGCTTCTATCCTTCTTGCTGTCCTTGCAGGAATACTCTTATCAAGATTCGCTATGTACATAGTATTCTTTTGTCGCAAAAGAATTATTATTACTTAAACACGCTTTATTCCTTTTGCTGTTAAAAAATAAATAAAGACCTACTTTTGGGGAAATAAGTGCATGAGAATGTTTTCTCGAGTGTGTGTGCTAATGAATACATGCATCACGGGCCAAATTAACACTTATACGTTATTGTTGCTACTTAAAGATATATGTATGTACTAATGCGAATGTATGTAGGTAAGTGATAACGAGCAGCTGTCAGTTCATAAACGATAAGTATTCTCATGTAGGCAATTAAGCTTTATATTAGACATAAAGCTCGCGGATATTCTGTTAATGCGTGTAACTGCATGCTTACGAATTCTTAAGGTCCCTATTCCAAGCAAAGGAATCACAGAATATTTGTGGTGAGCTTGAGGAAAGTGTTTGGCGAGCAATGCAACAATACCGAAGTACACTCCGCGAAAAGCGCTTTGTGTGAATGTAATAACACATTACGGTGGGCTGCATATGTAGAGCTTGTTTCAAATTGTGTTGTGTTGCACGTTGGGTAATTTAACAAGGTAATATAATATGACTACCTCGCCCTGTCTTTGCCTCGTGTAGAAGCAAGAACTCGTTACTCTTGTGGTATAATACAGAAAATACGGTCAGATTTAGATGAAAAGAAATAACGAGGAAAGTAAGCGTAGCCAAATACAATAAAGTAGCTCTACCTATGCCTATATGCACATACATAACATTCCAAATAAAATAACTTCACCGAAGCAATTTCACTTTCTTTATGGAGAAACCTCCTTTTACCTTTTCTAACTACTCTACGACCACCATAGACCTATGTAGAACGCTGTTACTACAATGCATTGAATACTATTTGTCTTTTTTACGATTTCCAGACAAGTTACGACGAGAACAGGAACAGATCAACTGCTTCATATTAATGTATAGAACTCTAGGCTTCAGTTTCCTAAATTCAGTACGCTACAAGGAAATGCTCGAGGAGTTACGGCTACTCCCCCAATCCACATTCTATTAGTTATTTTGTGAATGCCTTTGTCTTCCTTGAATACCGCTTCTTGCGATACCACTTCAAGGGTGAGGGAAACTATTCGAGATCTGCAAACGGCCATTTCTCTCTCGACTAAGTGTAACACAATAATTTGCAGAGTCGCACTTGCTAAACTTTCTATTTGCCAGCAGTGCTTACCTCTGGATCACATAAAGTCCGTGAATGGAAGATAATAACGGATGACAAGGCAAAGGCAATGAAGCAGAATCGATAGCACTTTGTTTAAGGCATCTCTTCCACAGAAGAAAGATTAGCACTTTCCCAACACTATCTCGCTATTAAATCATTAAAATATATTGACTGTTTTATGCACTACTCCGCGACTACTACAAAACCACGAACTATAAAGTGGAATGCAATTTTTAGTGTCAATGACTTACGGTTGTAGTTACTATATCAAAGCGGAATTTCAGCGGTAATACAGTGAGTCAACATGACTTAACCATTAAACATCTTTTGGATATAAATAATATAACATATCTTTGAGATCCAATTATGGTCACTATCAGCGTAACCTTAACTTTCGTGCATTTAAAGTCTGAACATGTCTATCCCATCTATATATTCTAGTCATGTAGTAAATAATGAATTTAATAATTTAATACCATTATGCCATATTATGTTCTATTGTTACCCACTCCATTACTCCCTACAAATGATCCCACTCTGTCGCAGGGCATTGCAAACAAGTTGCAGAATTTTACCTGAGCTGTATGATGGCTGTAAGGCATAAACCATTTTCAAGATTACAATTCGTACTTTCCGTAGCTACCTGAAATTTATCAGTACGTTTGTCTGTACAAATTGGAAGAGTGTGGTGGAATTGGCTGCAGGAGGTCTCTTCGCTTCGCCTGACTTTACTATTGACATAAACCTCAATTTTATGGTAAGGAAGAGCCCACTCCGTGTAATGATACTACTTTCAAAAAATTGGTTTAGTTTAGAGCTAACGTAGCAGCAATGAAAGCGGGATGTAGAAAATGCTTACGAAGCGTAGAGTTAGATTGCAAAATGAAAATAATATTATTTATCTTTACGTAACACAAACCCAGCTACGCTTTGTGTTGGCTGAAGCTGTAAAGCGATTGCATTGTCACTGCAGGGGCTGGCCCTAGCTGGGATACCCATGGAGTATCTGTAAAACAAATATCTGAGTGAGCCACATTATGAAGAAACCTATCTCTACATCATTCCGGGCTACACTCCACTACTTTATGTACTATTTATCACAATCCGTCTGCCACCAAAAGGGCTATACTGAAAGAAAAAGTACATTCATAACTAAATACTAAATATATACGCAGTAACCAAATTATTGCCCACAAGTTTGATAATAATGTCATAATTGATTCTATATCTTTATGTCTCGGAGGTATAACCAGTGAGATAACATTTATTTAGGATAACTGTATTGGTTTTGTCATTGAAAAAGTTTCAATAGTAAAATACATTAAATCCTCACACGGACGCTTTATCTAAAGACTTGCACAGTTTATTTCTTGCTGCAATAAAAAATTTACCTACCTGGTACTAATTAAACAAGGTTTCACAAGTCCCTGTCGCGGCGTGCCGCAAGGATTATCTAAAATGCTTGCCTAACTAAAATGAGCAGTAAATAAGTACTGTACATAAAATCTACAAAAATTTCCACATATTATAGTTACAGGTATACAGATGGGGTATAGTCGAAGATTTAGGCATTTAGATCTCCAAAGTATATTTTAAAATTGCACTCATAGGGTTTTATATGTTATCAATGGGGATGGATTCTATAATTCAGATTGCATGAGGTAGTTCTGTCGTTGTAGATACGTAGGTGCATAAATATTCAGGTCGCATAGAAAGTATAACCTTCGGATTATGTGGAGCAAGCTGTATTTTATGGTCATTGGAAGTGCATGCGGAAGAAAGTGAAGGGATTTGTAATCGAAATTTCAACTCCTACTACACCTATACCATTATGTTACTGCACTGGCTTCCTGCTCTGACTAAAACAATGTCTGCCACTACAACTGAACGGGTACTTGAGATATTCAGAAGTGAGCACTCACAACCTGCAAAAGTTTGGTTATTCTGTAAGTTAAGGAAGCAGGAGGAGAGAGGAAGAACTTGTAATGGTGAGATAACACTGGCCAAGTAAGGGCTGGATTCAGATTCACACAATGGGAAGTCAGCTCTATCTTCAGAGTCTATCCTTCTATTATGCCACCCGTAGTCCGTTATTTTATTACGACTCAATGTGTATTAGTCTGGCGATGTTGCGGTGTGAGATGTGGTGCTGCTGCTGTGGTTGATGGGGTGTGAGTGAAGACCATTTTACAGGGTTAGATAGCTGCACAGTGAATGTATAAGTTTCATGGACTCTCCAGCTCCTGGATGTAATTGACGAGAAGAAGGGAAAGCACGGAGCGGTGGCTTTCTCCGTTTTCCCTTAAAAAGCTTCATTAGTGTTGGTGACATCTTGTCTCTCCAGCTTGAAATCAGTTTGCTACGTTTAGTAATTAAAGGGATTAGACCCATTTTGTAGCATCCGAATTCAGTTACGGTCTCGAATAAGTCCCAACCGCCAAAATGAGGTCACTAGGTAACTCTGCTAAGAGATATAAAGTATTATAATGTGCAGGAGTTTGTGGGAAGTTTGCATTGTGCAGAAATGTGTGGAAATGAGAAAGTCATTATGGTGGGACCAGAATCTAATGTGATTATTAAGACCAATAGCCAATAATAGTCCTTAATTGAAGGAGATGAGGTCAGAAGAATGGAAATGTATACCCAGTTGTGTCGTTGCACAAAACAAAAATCAATAGTGCTACACAGTCAGACACTGATTCTTTTAAGAGCCTATTGTATCTTATAGCTTAATACTGTTTAGTTCATCCTTAGACGAAGACGATCGTGCTTATTTATATCGTCCTACTATCGGATTGTTTAGATATGGATACTGCAGGTATTATGTAACTAGGAATAATGAACTTACGCTTTAATACGAATAAATCCCTTTGGTACACAGGGAGGCAGACAAAAGAGAGGAATTGTAAGCTGTATGCCTATCTCTCTGCACTACGCTATCTCTAGGACTTTTAATCTAATAAAAATTAATACCAGCTCACTAAAAGGCTCGCTGCAATCGATTTATTAATCTCTGGCTAAATCTTGTTGGTACAGTTTAATACGATGAACATATTTACAGATAAGATACGATTAACTAAGCTCACCTGGTATCTGTGTAGCAGCATGAGTTTCATTTAACAATTCATGAACTAAACACAGTTACCTAATTTCACTCGCAAAATATCTGACATCAGTTAGCGGAATGTTTCAGCATGCGATTAAATGATATGGCATGAATTGCTTGCTTGTTTTGACGTAATGAACTGCAGTAAAAGCTGTCAGTTCTCCCATCAACTTAAAAATTTGAATCTGCTCGATTCTACTGACATATTGCTAGTATTAGTTTACCAACAGGATGAATGGTTTCGTGCTCAAGTGCCACTTCCTATTCTCAGACAAGGGCTTGTTTGTATTGTGTATCTGAAATGAGGTAAGGCGTAGGCGAACTCTGCAGTCTAGAATGTTTTTAATTATTTATCTGAAAGGGCTTCGGAGCTTTGATGATACTTACCTTCGGTAGACAAAAAAACTTCGATACTATTAGTTAATTAGTTAGTTGTCCATAGAGCAAATGAGAAATCTGTTTCACTTTTTCAGAAAACTGCTTCAAGAAAAAACATGCCATGTCAAGAAATTAGTTGAAGGCTAAATGCATTCCCAACTAATTAATTTCTTCCTATTGAAGATTTCAATCAACTCGTTTTCCAA
Source organism: Tomocerus maximus (assembly GCA_019776445.1). Classification (NCBI taxonomy): domain Eukaryota; kingdom Metazoa; phylum Arthropoda; class Collembola; order Entomobryomorpha; family Tomoceridae; genus Tomocerus; species Tomocerus maximus. The sequence continues at coordinate 9,690 of JABASH010001436.1, read as the reverse complement.
CCGCATTTGGACAAGGAATTATTCTTACCTAAATATACTGGTTGTGTATTCTAAAGACTTACCTGCTACATATTTGCATGTATGTTTAGGTATGCTCCTTCTAATGAGTCGCTCTATATTCTGGATATATAGAGATTTGCCACACCCTTTTCTGATTTCTGAATTAATACTCTGTACACTTAAGTTTCAGTAGGTGCATTTAGGATATTATTCCAAAATCTAGGTGAATGTCTACCGTATTGTATAGTAAATATGGAACATCTCTCTGCTACAAAGCGTAATATTAGCGAGTATTAGTTTTTCAAGAGTAGGTATAGTAGACCTTAATGTTGTATGGTCGTTACAATAGCAGGAATTTGGCGCAGGGAGGCAAGTCAGGTCCAGTACTGCAGTAAATCACGTTGCACACTCACGTTATACTAAATGTTTCTGCAAATATTATATGCATTATTATGTACTATGTACAGTATAGATCAGTAGCAAACGAAATGGACTTGACAAGGCCATTGGAAATTCTGCTAAATTAAAGGTAGCTTTTGAAGATTGTATGCAAGAATAAGCCATTCTGGAGTCAAGAAGGAGAGGAAGAAATAACAATGTGGAAGTAGACTAAGAGGGGGATAAGTGAGTGCGTATAGAGCCAAGTTGCAGAAGTAAGTAGGACTTTGTTAAAGTATTCGCATGGCAGAATGGCGATCACAATCAGTCCTTTCTCTCAACTCTCCTCGTGCATTCTCCTTGCTCATCAGCCAGACGGATACAATCCACTTTAATTTAGCTTTATCTCAACCAGGACGAGTGGAAACTTTGTTAGACTGACCGAAGTACAAGATAAACCGTCTCTCCCTTCCCCTTTCAACATACACATACGTCTCTGCTATAAGACATCTTCATGTCTCAGCATCCGGCTCCTATAGGCTCTGACGCTTGAGCACAATAGAAAATAAATAGGAGAAAATGTTCCGTATTTACATTTATATGTATACAGTGGAGGAGGTGAGGTGTTGTGATCTATTTTAAATTGTGGAAACTGGGGCAGTCTGACGCGGTGACAATCCGTGACCTCACATTCTCTCGCTTGTCCGTCCCAACTTCCTTCATTGGTCGGCTTTTAACTGCAAATACTCTTGGATCTAGCTTGCTCATCTATTGCATAGTCAGTGGTCAGAGATCAGCCGCCTGCGGATAAAAGTGATAGTAGGCAATAGGAATGAGTAGCAATAATATTTTAGAAAGTTCTAAATAAAATATACCCCATTGACCCATAGAGAGTTATCTTGGACAAATTGCATTAATTTAGCCAGTACTAGGAATTGGTACACAAAAAATGGGGTCAATGCTAAAACCTATTATTGGAGGGGTTCTTTAATTAGGATTGACATTAGTAAGTTGTAACTTGAAGTTGATTTACCGTAGACCCTACAGATAATCTTAACTGGATGTTGTAATCCAATCCCCATCCAATTCCTTAGCCAAGCCACTTAATTAAGAGTGTGAAACCACTCGGGAATAGGTCTCTTCGTTTAAACTGAATTACTGTGCCGAAATTTAACACTAACCTAACAAGTCCCAGACGAGGAGAAATTGAAGTTGTGTAAGTAGGCAGTTCAAGAGTCAGACGGAAGGACGTAATATGTTACACACGAAAATGTACCTAATTGAATTTGCTAGGTTTGAAATATGAGACATGTGCAATAATGACTCGAATTGTCGGAAAATCAATAAAATAAAACTGATGGTCAGTAGCGGTTTCGGATGGCAGTCCAAAGACCACACGCCTTTGATATCTGCACCATTTTTAAAGCCAATAGACTGCAACTCATATGTATCACCCAAATATGGATAAATGAATTTGGAACTCGGCTAGACGCTAGAGGATTTACTGATGAATACGCGCTAGGGACAAATCAACCTCGCAAAACGAGATGGTTTTCACTTAAAATAAAATGGCGAGTTTAGATAAAACGGTTTTCCAAATCGTATTTTGGGTTTGAAGGACAAATTTCTCCGTGAGACATTTTCATTTTCCCTAAAGGACTATCATTATCACCTCTCTTCTGCCACAAGTTTAAAGCGGAACGTGTTGTGTGAGTCAGAAGTAGCCAGAAGTACATAGTGGTGGGCACTAGTGTCTGTATGAAACTGGGACATTAATCAAGGGTCTTGTCAATTCCCGAAAACTGCCAGCCTATATATCTTGTTTATCATAGACCGATGCAATGGTGAGTACATGACATAAAACGCACGTCCTACATGCAAGAGAACCACAATTTTTCATAAACTGACCTCCTTTCTTTCCCAGTTCGTCACTGAGAACCATGCCAAATCCCAACGCAACATCTGCGCTAGCTCAGTGAATACAAACTCTATCAAATGTTATATTGTTACAAATAATATAAGCACATAAATATGTATATGTTGCTCAATACATTAAACTTACAAGAAAACTCACTTTTCCAGGACGGAAGTGCTAAGAATTCTAATACGAGCTGAATAAAGCCAACAGAAAGTAACTATCGCTTCGGGATGGAGTTTTCACTTGGTTCTTGAACACATACAACATCAGTTGTTACATAGTTGATGATATTTTAGAGTTAACTACTGCCTGTTCCTATCATCAGCTTGTGCTAAGTGTGGGACAATAAAAATATTGCCGTGATCAATGTTACAGTAGTTGCTGCCATTTGTGGAATGGTAACAGTGTATGTAGTTGTGTAACAAAATCTGTCTTGATGCTACATTATAATATTATCTTCCCAAGAACTTAGAGCATGATTCATGATCTCTTTATCTACTTACATGATGAAATAAATGTAAAGTGGTTGAACCATTTTTTATTGTGTTACAGACTATAAATTGTAAAACTGCTAACCTTCTTCTTTCTATGACTCTATGTAAAAAATCCTTTTCTCAAATAGTTCGGACTTCAAAGGTATGTTCATGTACTGTTGCAATTCAGAGATCTTTATCACAGAATAGTCATATCATACATAATTTAAATACATGCAGCTGAGAATATTAAAGTAACATTACTCAGATTCAAATGGTAGTAACAAATAGGAAGTCTGTGTAGAATCTGTTGGGTTGTTGTGCCTTACTGCTGTTGTCCATCTGTCTGGGAGAGAACATTTAGGGATGAAGTTGCTCGGAGAGAGTTGCTATGTGGTTTGCATGGAAAGACTTACAGTGATATTATTATTGCTCAATATGTTATCTAAGTAAGACCGAGCAGTATCATCAGCTTGTGCACAATGGAACAATATGTTCGCTTACTGGATTTTTATTACAAAGACTGCTTCTCCAGGCGTATGTTGGCATATTAAATTCTCCACACGTCTTCTTCTGCACGAGACGACGACAACATGCGTTGACTTGGTTCATTCGACTTCTATTTCCATCCCAGGCCTCTACACATAAATGGGCACAGCTAATGCATTAAACTACAATAGGGCAAAATATAGAACGCTGTAGTATTTATATTTATACTGCTCTCCACATGGTACTGTGGGAAGAATGGCCTCTATAGCCGTAGTTCATTAGTAAAAGTTGAACATCTTGCTAAGAAGCTCTCCACTCATTCATCATATTCGGATTCAGGCTGCGTACTCAAGAATAGTAGACAAAAATAAACTACAGTCGACTGTTTTGCATAAATATAGCTTTTATAAGTAAAACGTAAGTGTGATTTTGAGTTGAGAGAACTGCTCTTTCCGTGTATATTTGTACACTGGCAACACAAATAGTGTCGAGAGTAGGGAAATTCAAAGGAGAGGAAGCGGATTTGGAAAATAAATGGTTAACACAGGGTGTCCTTGTTTCATTCACTTTTCCACGAAATCTATGAAATTCCGGAAGACCTGAAAAAATTGTATCACAACGAATAAAAGTTTATTATCTCTGTATGCTCATTTCGCACCGAAGTTGACTCTTATGCAGACGGGCCTAGTAGTGTAGTACTGAAGGAACTCCAGGATTAGCCATAGCCATACTTACAGTTACACGGGTGGAGCTATAACCGTAACATTACTCATAATAATAAAGTTTTAGAATGCTAATGTAAAATATAAGTACCCACTTTTGTTCAAAGCAAACAAGTGAAGAAAATTGTGAAAGAAAAACTTTATATCGAATGTAAAGTTAGGGAATCATAGCCAAACTTTCTAGTTGTGCTTACAAAATGCTGTGACTTCATGACACTCATTTTATACGTACTTATCTTGACAGACCGCTAAAAGGCCTTTAGAACTTCATTATTATTTTATGTTTCCATCAGAATTTTGGGTATTTGACGAATGCATTCCAAACCGTGTAACTAGGTCGTTCTACATTTTTACTTGAGTCGATGAAAGTTGCATCGCAAATTTACTAACCTAATGCTTCCATCACAGACAAAAGTTTTTTTATGCCAGAAGAGCACGGGATGATGATGATCAGGAATTTAATTAAAGTTTACCCTTCCGAATTATTTCAAAATACCTTCCACTACATGCCGAATGCACCAAATACTTGAAGGTACATCTATTTAGTCAGAATAACTTTGAAACATTGTAGTGCTACAAGTATGGCCGTGAGAGTCACTATGCTAGGTTATTGTATTGCTTATATCGAGACCATAAAATGTAAAATCTCGTGCGCTCAGTTGGGTTGGGTTTGTTTAAAATTGATTAATGTGATTCGTGCTCTAGAATATTTTGGACGAGACAAAGTGTTTTGTCAACTATCCCATGCCATAGATACATATACCAGGATTTCAGAAAATGAAATGGAAATAAAGAGGTATTTTTCATCGAAAAGGTAAATATTGGTTCCACTTCCCATTAATAGTAGAGCAAACTTCGCAAATGTCTTCTATTTCTGAGATTTTGCGCTCTATTTAACTTACAGCAGGAAAATCAATCCGAGCTTTGGCAAACAGCAGCAGTTCAAGACTTTACATGATGTAGGATGCCATAATGAAATTCGTAGAAGGAAAAAAATAAAAACTCAAGGGTGCTAGTGGAACATGATCGTGTATTATGTATATCCCCCGTTTATAAGGATTACTTTCTATTTATCCGTCATCCATCCAGACTATAACAGAAATCAATCTGAAAATGTGCAACTCGGCTATGTGGAGTGATGTATATTCAGCAGTAGTACCACATCAAATCTAGTACCAAAATATAGCATTTAGTCATTGTATCATCTGTATATGGAGAGACTTAGGATGACAATAGGCAGACAGGTACCTATCTAACTGATGTTTTTGATATTTTGTGACTATTCTTTATAGGATCGAGTTGATTCCGAGTTTTTGAGATGAGTTATCTGTAAAGTAAAATAAAGAGATAGGTTGACTCTCTGGCTCCTGTTTTTGGCTTGAGGATGTCCTCACCGCAAGAGAAGAGCCGAGAGAAATGAAAGGAAAAGACAAGATTTCCAATTTAGTAGCTTTTCCTTCATCCTCGTTCTGGTGTAGATTTTCTAGTTTTAGTTTTCTATATTCGCTTGTCTCTCTTTCAAAAGCTTCAAAAGTTCTTACAAATACATATGTACATAAATTCACTTCTGCAGACTTCCAAAAATATACTCAACTTGTTAGATCCTACCTATCTGTTCTATACCCGGGTAAATAGTTGGCTAACAATAAGGAACCCTATAACGTCAGAAAAGCACTGCAGTCCCTATACTGAATATGAAAAGAACTTTTGTCTGCCTTTTACCTACAAAATGAAAACATAAGTATAGTTTCTCCAACTTTGGGGTATCAAAGGACCCGAAGAAAATATATGGGACTGTGCTTACATATAACTGTAATGCTACGATGCATGATTCAAGGGAATTTTCAACGTGTTTTCTCTCTTACAGTTTCATTTCGATTTAAAATGAGTTTTTTTTTGCCTTTGCTCTGTTGGCTGCTATATAAGATGTTTGTGCGCTTTTCTTTGCTCCTTTGGATGTCATTGTTGATTGTAGATTGGGGTTGTTTCATTCTTTACTGTTCTCAGTGAAGATTATTTTTCTTCTTCTTCACTCTAACCGGCTACTGGGAAAACTCATTTCGTTGTTTTACTGTTAGTTTGACTTGATAGAAGTTTCGTCGAATGGCAACTATAGAATCTACACTTGGCTCTAGCTATCATGAGGTGTACGTAGCTGTGGACCGAGGTACTTCTTGGCTATGGATCTCGTGTTAGATGAAGAGCGTCTACTATCCTTCCACTTTGAAACCCAGCTTAGCCAGCGTGTTGAAAAATAATATTCTGTAAATCCTTTGTGAGTACAAACCATACAAGGAAGAAGTTATTACGTCGATGTAAATATATACAGTTACTAACAAAGCTTGGATTAGTCCAGTATACATATAATTTTTTGAGTAAAGACGGTTTCTGTCATGTCGTAAATGTGAATGACTAATAGATATATATGTAGGTAGCACAATACCCTACGGAGAAAGTCGGAGCAGCGGAATAATTTATGCAGTGGAAGAATATCTCCAGAATTCGCATTGTGAACATACTCATACTTTTACAGACGCCTGACTATAAGCAATTGTAGTTGCAGTGTGTAGATGTGCAACACACTATCAGCAAAAACCATACACTTGTAGTTTACGCAGTGCTTTTATTACTTATCTGCCCTGAAAACCAAGTCTTACCACAATGTTATAAATAATAAAGACAGAAGGATCCTCCTTGCTCAGCATAAATGAAAATCGAAATGAGGTGAATTCTTCGGGGAAAGATAGCACCAAGTTGCACACAGGAGGCGATAACATAAATCACCTCTCATAAATATAATTGGTTTACATTGCCAAGGCATATCTCATTTAATGAAATTCAATTGACTTATTGGAGAAAGGTAGTGAAAGGAATGAAAGGAAAGTGCGAGCACTTCTTTCTCTGAGGGTATTTACAAATAAATGCGTCCTTTGACCGACTCAACTTGTCTCGACTCTCTAAATATAATATAACTCTTCTAGTAAGTAGTAGAGTGTCTACAAGACGCAGAAAGAGGAATTATTCTGCTTTTATAAAATTAAAGATCAAGATAGCAATTTTCTGGAGGCAAAAGAGAAGAGCCTTCTCCGCTATTGTAGTAAAATTTTGGCTTTCCCTAATATATTCTGAGAGAGTCTGTGATAGGCTATGCCATAGGTTGACTTTGTACTTTCTCTGGAGAAAGTTGAGACGGAATATTTCATTAGTTCTTCGCACTTACATGCATACTAAGAATAAATTTGGAGAAAAATCTACAAGGGAGATCGTCATCTCCGTCTACTTATGCTGTCTCTCGATCCTTTCATACCCAATCCACTACACTACAATACGACCAGCCATTCAATTTGACTTGAATTTGCATTCTCATTCGATGAACTCTTTATAGCTTTTCCAATCTATCCTTCTGCATCTCCCTCTTCAGTTTTTTCAGGCGAGATCCAGATTCCTCCTTCCATTCACTTACCATGTAGTACTTGGCTAGCAAGAGAGTGGTGCTGAATTGATTTAATAAGTGTGAATTGGATGTTGTACATACTAATAGAATGCAGTCTATGCATGTTACACAAGAATGTACGTCTGTACGCACGACTACTGTAAAGTTTTGTGTACTGCAAGTGAAAAATTGCCTGACGTGACAGACCAGGCAGAAGCACTAAATACTACAACAGTACAACAAGATCCGTTCCAAGCCCAACTGAATAAATATAATACATAGGAAGGGCAAGCACGCGAAGATTTCTTGTTTGATCTTGCAGTTTCAGACCAGTAGTATTCAAAAAGTGATGCATCCTCTAGTGGTTCGACCCTTTCATTTATACAGTCAGCACAATGCAGAGGAATATACTTTGATAGCACAAATGCCTACACATACGAGAGTAATGACAGTTTTCGTCTGGGCAGGAGAAAGATAGGTTGGGCAATAAGAACTTAAATTATCTGCGTCTTTTTATATCGTTTTTGTTAACATTGCATCTGCCCTGCCTGCCCTTTCTCTTCCTTTCAAAAATATGCTGACCTCATCCTTGCAATGGAAAAAGAATTTTTCATCATTGTTCATTGTACAGATGTCTAGTCTTGTCAAGTGAAGTATCGCTACCTTTATTCGTGTGTGCATAGTGCATACTCCTTACCTTTCATGCCCACACAGCAATCTACAAATCGGATCCAAATACTATTACAAATTATGTCAAACTCATGTAGACTTTTCTGTATGTAGGGCACCAATATTGTAGCATGTGTAATATGCAGGCAAACCAATTTAAGTAGCGAAAGAGCTATCTATACTGATTGTTGTCTAAGATATTAAAGCGAACTTGTCATTTCATCTGCAGCGTTCCCATTTATTTATTATTTCTTCAATTTCAAATACGAATGATGACAATAGAAACCAACGTCTCCTGCAGAATATCATTGATCAATAATAATTGAGTAAAATCTAAAATTACATTTCTTACTTGAGCATAAGTAAAAGTATTACCTACGCACAGTGTACTAGTATAAGAAATAATGTGAATCTATAGTTGTAATTGTGTTGAGAGGCAATTGCGAAGCTGTACATTTTAATGCCTACTGACACGCTCATTCTCATTCCATTTTGAAAGTTGTGAGAAGATGGAGTAACGCAGGAAGTTCCTTGCCAATACAATAAAGCCGACAGTACTAGCTATAGATATTATAGCGACAGTAATTTTTATAGCTGTTTACCATCCAAGCATATTGTTGCTAGCTATAATTTGATATTGCCAGCGATATAAGCGAACTATGTCATTCCAATTGTAGAGAAAAATATAATTAAAGAAAATACTGGGTCTTAGTCAAAAAGTATCTTATCGATTGATCTGTTGGTATCATTTTAAAACAAAAGTCTTCATGTATTTGAAAAATAAATGCGCATCGGATTCAAAGGAGATCTATTTGATGGAGAGCTGAATCGTGACGGAGAATTAATAAGTTTTGGCTACCGTCAAGAGACAAAGATCTTTGTAGGAATTACTTCGCAGGAAAAGTATTCGTATTGCCAATATCATATGAATTAAGAATCATCGCTCCCTTATATTCCTCGCAAGCAAGCGTTTGTAGTAGTTCACAGAATGTTTGTGTCGGGCAAAATATATTTACCTTTCAGAGAATCCATTCACTACTTATAATCGCAATGACAATAACTTAACTGTTTCAAAATGTGATATAAAGGTGCTACCGACTACCGACATACTAGATTTATTCTTTTACGTTATTTCGAAGTCTTTACTATAAGGCAAGTTAATAACTATCTTTACTGAGGCACTTTTGTGAATAGCTTTTTGCTATCACGCTCTAGTAGGTCAGACTGAGTGCAATCTTGTCGGTGCATAACAATTTTTCTATGAATGTGAGTAGGTAGCATCACGACTTGCCACAAGAATACATTATTTAAGCAAAGTGTACAATCAAAGTACTAGTAAAAAGTTTACTATTACCGAGAATCTCAGCGAATTGTAAGTATTTTGGAACTAGGTCAGAGGATATAACATCGGAACGTGTACATGTATACATATTCTATTGGTTATTTTCCCCAAAATTTATGTTTCGGACTACTCCGGGGTCAATTTTGTATTAAAAAGTGGTTATTACATAGATAACCCCAATACATTAATGTAGCACTTGTGGATTACCAAATGAGGAATTTAACAAAGTCTGTCTCAACTCTGAACTTAAAAGAATCATATAGATT